>WMED01016473.1:0-13301 GCA_019650415.1 Pipa parva
AAAGCTTGGGAATAAGTGGTCAACAAAAAAAAAATCGGCTGGTAGTTAAAGGGTTAACTAGGTTTCAAACATATGGCATGCTTTTGAGCAGTCAAAATCCAAAATGGAGGGATACTGATGCATTAAGATGGATAATTGGTTTATTTTTTTTTTCACTTATAAATCCCCATTGTGCTGCTTTTCATAGAGTTTAGTTGCTCACATCAGTCCCTTACCTAGTGGAGTTTATAACTTCATTTTATGCTGAGGCATACCAGAATGTAATTGGGCTGTGGAAGGAAACTCATTTAAATTACAGAAAGGTCATACAAATTCCATATTTTTTTTGTCAACATTTTCTAATGCTGGACCACAGATGTGCTTTCTAAACAATAAGGCTGCATGCATACTGCAACATGTGACCAGTTTTCTTGATCAAACGTGATCCAATCAAATGAGGTGTTGATTGTCTAGCTACACTGCTGTGACCTGTTTGGACAGTTTGATTCATTTTCTGTCAGTAGACCACTGCAACATGTATGGTTTGATTGGATAATTGTTTTGAGCAACCAAACTGAAGTCCAATTAATTGGAACTAATCCCTTAAAACAGGAAACTAGGTTTCTAAATCACCCTGCATGCCAATCAGCAAAGGCAGTTGCATTTCAAGCAGTATTGGCCTCTACTTTAATTTGGCCATCTGCGTACAAGGTCAAACTGCATACAATCAAATCAGCCAGTTTAATCAAAAGCAATTAAATTGTCCAGTCATGTTGGGGTGTGTCCAGCTTAACGGAGAATAGCACACTGGCAACTGTGCCCAAACAGTCCCTCAAGTGCTATTAACCTACAATAAGTACATCATGTCTGTAGAAGATGGGCTTTTTGTGGCTATTAACACTACTTTCCCCCAGAAATGTTTCAATGATCAGTTACCCTGTGCCATCCCCATAATACAGGACTTTCTGTGACTTTACAAAGTGTGATGTAAGCATGACTAATGCATAAAAAGAGATATCACTGCAAAATAAAGCCTTTGACAGCAAACTATGCATGTTTGATCCACGAGGGAGTGAAACAGCTGAAAGAAACTGTCACAGTAAATATTAAAAGAAACACATTCAGAAAGAATATCTTTATATCCGCTTTCTCATACATATTCTCACATGTATTGCTTTCCAAGTATAAACAGGAGGCATTTTGTTTTGTGTATGAAGATGAACAAGCATCAGTTTAAGAAATTCAATACAAGGTAAAGTATTTGTACAAAAATGTCAAATACAACAAAATTAAAAAATTCATTTCCAAATCCTGGGTAATACTAGATACGACAACATTTCCGAAACAAACAAAATACCATCAACAGCAATATTAGAGAATCAGTTACACTAAACATTAAAATGTATTATAGTTACATGGCTGTCACTTTAATATACAAAATAATGAAAAGGTCAGGTAGAATGATTTTCCTTCTAAGCACGACTGTAGTGAATAACTATGGAGCACATTTACATTTATTAGAAACTCTTGACAATGAAACAGAATTCCCAATAATTTGTGCACACAAAAGGATAGGGCAGTTGCTGTGTACACAATATAGCAAGTAGTGTAGTGGTGCCCAACCTACGGCCCGTGGCCCAAATTCTGAAATCCGAAATGTTGCGTATAGGTGTGTATTCGCCAGCTTAAGAGACTGCTACTATCGCAGTTGCGTCTTTATAATGAGAATATTGTCGCAGTCACGACTTTATTATGGAAAATTGTCACAGCTGTTACTTTAAAAGTTGTCGTGGTTGCCACTTTGAAGTGGCCCATGACAAGCATTTCGCAATTTTATATGGCCCCCAGACCAAAAAAAGTTGGGTATCACTGATGTAGTGCAATGTGATCCATTGACTATACAATTGCATATCTGTGTAATGTCTGATTTAAGGTTCAGTAAGAGCAAAAAAGACAGTGAGTTTTGTATGACAGTTTTTTTTATTTTGTACTTGTAAATATGTGTCTCTGTAGTTAAATTCTTAATTTGTACTATTTTATGTGTATTTTCCTCTTTACTGGCTGCAGCCAACTTATCTGTTAATTAAACAACCCCCTACTTTTTCCCACTGTTGACAACTGGATCAGTTCTTCATTTCAATATTATTTATTTCAGTCAACAATGTAACTTCATTAAAATGAACAAATTCCATTGTCATTAAGGGGTTTATACTTTACAGTAAACATTTTAACCTTTGCTGGTGGGGATTTATCTCAGAGCTGTATTCACTAATACCTTGCTCAATATTTTAACTTCTGATAAATAGATAAATATTATTCTAGATTGTGTATGTTTTTATAAACATTAGCAGGAATATAAAGTGGTTAAATGATATTTCAACCAGGCAAAATCTTTGTTTCTGCCTTGAAACTATTTTTTTTTTTACTAAAGTAAATATGTGCTGTAAAAATGTACATATATTGTAAGAAGTTGCATAACATTTTTATTTTGTCACTTTATGACTGAGATACAGACTTCCTTTATAACAGAATTATATAGCCATTTATGTGGCTTCTTAGCCTGCCACGGGCTGTGATATTATAAATAAACTATTGTTTTCATCAGTGTAGTCTGGCAAGCGTATTGCTTGTGCAAAAACAAAAAGACTTTATAAATGGTAATTTTATGAAAACTGCACATCATCCATTAAAGAAAAAAATACAGTTTATGGATTAATCATCTGCATCTTTTACTCTTATTGCTAAAGTCAGATTTACATAGCAACATTTACAGTGGTCATGGGGTTAAATCAAGCAATTGTCTGCCACTTAATTTAATGCAAATTATCTAGCAGTGGAAATTGATTTTATTGATATATATACCATAGGCTATTTTATGGGATTTGGCAACAGTTATGCTTTTGCTATAAAAGTATATTGATTGAAACTAATGCTGATAAAAGACAGAAAATAAAAAAATTCAAAACTACAAGGTTGTGCAATAATTATTACAATCAGAAAGTGCACGGTTTGGACCAAAACAGATGTACACACTTTCAGCTAAAAGTCTTATCTAAATTTTGTTAAATCCCCTGTTAAGACCTGTTTGTTTCCTCTTATTTTGAATAAATAACTTGTTTTTTCACATGTATTTAAAAAAAAGGTACTTTGAAAGTTTCCGAGGCAGCTAGGAAGGAATGGCTACCCCTGATGAGGAGCTACAGGTGTACCTGTTCAAGCTCAAAATCAAGGACACAAAATGCTCCTGCCATTTTTGGAAGTAAAACAGACATTGTTAAAATGGCTGAAATGACAGCACATTTTATATTACCGAATACCACATACACAATGATATCTGAATAAACAGCAGGTTCAAACTCCCACATATCTATATTAAGGCTATTTAAAACTTGAAATGACAAAAATAATTCAGTCACTATTACAAAATGAACAGAAGGTGTTACAAGACAACGCAAGGCACATTTTATTTGGTAAAAAAAAAAAAAAAGCTTAGGGAGGTTTACAGCCCTTTAAGCTTCATATCTAGAAAAAAAAGAGAGAAATATTTCCCTGAGAAAATATCATGTAATATATATCAATGTAAATTGTGTGACATTAAATGATTGTTATGAGTTATCTTGTACACAAGTAGTGAAACCCAGCCATACTGCTAGCACTAAGAGATGTTGTTCTTGAACATTTTTCAGATCTATGAATTGTTGGTGTACAAGACACCGGTAACATAGGAAAAGTTATCTGAGATGTACAGTAAACCGTAATGTCATCTCTTCTATCAAAAATGTAACTTAACTAATTTCAGGGATGGGGATGGAGGAGGTGTAAAATTTTATATGCAATTCTTATGTAATTTTCAATATAAATAAAATATATTTAAACATGTAAAATAATATGTTGATGACAATTACCGCTTTCTAAAAATGTGTATTTTCTATTTATGAATGTGGGTGTTTGTTGGTTAAGACTCTAACCATCCATTAGCAGCAATTTACTGTCTATATCAGGGGCAGGAAATTATTTTTGCCATCGGGCAGCATGAATGGCCCAGATGGATTCAGAGGACTGGGGGGTGTCTAACATGCTGACGCTTAAGGCAGTTGGCCACTCACACTGTTTTACATCTTGATGCGGGCCAGTCTAAGCAGTCTGGAGGGCCGGATGTGGCCCGTGGGCCATAGTTTGCTAAGGTCTAGTCTATATAGTTTACTGATTTGGAAATGCCCCATGCAAAACTAAAGGAATCTGCAAAAGACTGTAAAAATTCATACAGTATAATACTCAAGACAACTGATGGAGTCATAAAATCAGTCTAAATTCAGTTGAATGTTTTAATTTTCCGTTGTTTCTCATTTATATTATTTATATTCTGATAACATTACTGCAATGGCAGCAGTGCTATTTTTTTCCATATAAATAATGCTTCTGTGTTGTCTCTGAAGCAGTTTAAAGTAATCTGAGATTGCAAGAAGTGATCGATGGAGAAACTTCTAAAAATGTATTAAAAAGTATTTCTAATAGGGTTAAAAAAGTTTTAGGACAGAGTTTTATTTTGTGCAAACTCTGGAGTCAAAGAGCAGTTTCAAAAATAATAAAGGGTTCTGAGTTGTCTTTTGTGTTTTTCTTGTTGCTTTCTTGTATGCTTCTATTCAATTGAACCTGGAAGGAAAAAATTGTATTAGGAACAAAATTTAAATTTAAATATATCAAGCCCTTAACCTACCACCTGCCAATATTCAAAGCAACTGTACAGAGTAGCTGGATAAAAACAATTATTAAATTGCTATATTTATCCACTAAATATATCAATGCAACTATAGCTGATCTAATTGCCAACCTAAGCAACACACAGTCTGCACTGATCTGACACAAGGCATCACTATGTTACTCTGATAAGGCAAAATGACTTTACTCACTCTAAACACGTAGATAAATTAAACAAGGTGACAAAAGCTTGTGGAATCTAGAGTCAGCAAAAAGATTTCTCATTTTCACACAGAAAAGGAGCACAATGGATGTGGATGTTAATATCAGGATTTAATCCCTATATTTTACAAACTGTGATTGACAAGCATTGAAAGTTCAGGGTGCGTATATTTGAAGTATCACATGGTTTAATTTGTAGTACAGAGCATTTAGAATGCCCATAGAAATGTGATCTATGGATAGTGTACCACAATAATGAAACTAGAGGCAAAAGCTTTAACAAAGACTCATCCATGCAACTTATTTTAAATGTAAGATGATGCCAAATAATAGAAGTTTTTCTGCCTTCCCTTTCAGTTTCTGAATTCTAGAGATTTCAGCTGAACTGGAAGAGATACACGATTCCTGATAAATGTATAATCAGAATGAAATAAAGGAAATGAAATGCTGTCAAGTTTCTGTGCTCCACAATCAGCCATTTTTAGGAGCTGTATCATATCTCTGTTCCTTGACAGATGCGCATAACAAAATGAAATTATGTCAAGACTTATGTGCTCTTATCAGGAACTGTGTATGGGGGGAAAATAGGGACTTCAAATGCAATTTTATTTTCTCAACATATCAAAGTGAAAAGTTTTGTTGAAGCCTTTCAATAGGAAAATGCAATCTTAAAAAGCTGACATCTGTCAAGAGCTGGTCCTAAATAAATGTATGCTGTCCAAGAAATATGTTTACAATATATGTATAGAGAAACAGCCATAAAGTGATACTGCTCTGACAATGAAAACGTGGATAGTTTTATGTCATTTCTTGTACATAATAAGCTTTTCCAACCAGTGGTAGAAAACAGAATTGGTCACAATGAAGCAAATATAATATGCAGTATTTTTAGGGGTGCGTAAAGAAGACTGGTAGTAAAAACCCATAACAAAGAAGTTACGATGGCTTGTATGCCAGCGTAAATCTGTTCTGAACTACAACTACCAGCATTCTTAGTCAAGTGTTAGCTGTAAGTTAAGCAGTTAACTTAACATGTCCAGGTTAATGAAATGTCTCATTCATTAATATATTATTAATTATACCTGGCACTAGCTGGGAAGTCCTAACTGTAATGGGGAATGGAGCAACTGCTCCAATCCCCTTGACAGTTAGGACTTCCCAGATAGTGCCAGGTATAGTTAATAATATATTTATTTCATTTCTACCATTAGTTCCCCTTTAAATAATTTAGGACACCATTTGGTTCAGAATTTTTTTTTTTCTTATTTTCCTCCTTAAAATGCTAGGTGTGTCTTATGGAGCAAAGAATACGGTAGTTGTACCTTCTGTGTTTTGATTTCAGCGCCCTCTTACTGCTACAAGGCTGGACAGACAATGACCTCATAGAGGCAGTTTCATTGTGGATCCCTCCATTATTTTTTTTTATTGGTAGTTTCTGAAATCTCTAGTTAGTTGCAGGGTCTTCCTTTTAAGCAGGCTTATGATTGTCAGGTTGATAGGGATTAACAGAACCAAAGGGCTTACCTGTTTAGCAGCTTCAGTTAGTGCAGCAGCCTCTGCTCTCCCAGATTGCTGCACCATTTTGTAAAAAAGACTCTCTGGATTTTGTAGCAAATTATATGGCTCATCATATTCCTTCACTTTCCCTGAATCAATCACCTAAATATGAAAAAAGACGGCTTTAAATAAATAACCATGTTACTTTGTTTCTATAGATTTGCTTATTGAAAATTATTTGTATTGTAACTGAGCCTATAGTTATAAATATGGGACTCTGTCTCACTTTATAAACCTTGCCCATGTTACTATATATCACACAAACTGCCACGCCCAAAGATTCAAGAAGAATTAATGACAACTGAAAGCAAATTATATAGAGCTCTGTAAGGAAGAAGATCAGCAATTTTCCATGTCTGGAGATCTGTTGATTACTTGTCATGTCAGAGAGTCAGGGATGTATGTGAGTTGGAATAATTGATAATTATTTTAACATAAATCATCTCAATGTTATTGCTATTTTTGTTCACACATAGAAGTAAATCTTAGCCAACCAAAATGAATATTACATTCTTCATACCATTTGTGTTTTCTCACATACAAAATATATATATGCAAATAAGCCTATCCAGAAAGAAAGGGATAGTCCGAAGCAAATGTAGGCATACATAGCAGGTCCTAGGTGTCACTTTCCACCCACTGTATTTAACCATAACTAGACAAATCTGCATCAGACATTCTAATCACTGGAAAAAGAGGGCCATTAGTTTCATATAGTGTGATATGCCACAAAAATGAATTTCACTAAGCAACACTTGCTGGACAAGGTAGGAAGACTGCTGAGTAATATATTGTGGTGAGGTTCATTTGCAGATATTTTTCTGGAACCATTGCCTTAAGTCACCATACCACCTCAGTTAGTGTTTAAGACTTTTCACAGCATATTAGCAACTTCAGTCACTTTCACATAATACCTGAACTTAATTAATGAGGACCAGAAAGTCCAAACAAGATCTGTTTATAGGTGGTGTTACTGAAGGCGATAGGCAGCCATACTGTTGTAATTTGGAAGGATGATGCCACCTAGAAACAAATTCTAATTTAGACAGCACTTTAAGAAGAATACACTGCTGCCAACAAATTCTCTCAAACTTAGGGGGAAATTCACCATTGTGCGAAGTGAGCTCCGAATCCTTTGGCTCACTTCGCACAGACTGATATGCGCTCGCTGATGTCCTGCACGCGGACATTAGCAAATGCTTTAAAGGGATTCCAGTCTCGGCGAGAACTACTCAAAGGGGAAGATTGGAAATAATTATGAACATACATTAATATACATTAATCTAGTCTGCATCAATATTAAAGTTGACACTGTTCACCATAAAGCATGACAACCTTTATCAATACATATTAGTAAGTCAGGATACTGTATAATTGCAAAATTGGAAAGGATGACTATAACAAAAAATATCTTAATTAAATTGGTGCAGAAATGGAGTACCATATTATTGGTTCCTCTGACCTCATAGGATATCTTTATTAAAGACCTATTAACTGAAGCTATTTTCAGACTCTTAAGGGGTTATCCACTAAAGTCCGAATTGTTGCGTATAAGGTGCGAATTCACCAGATAAAGACAGTCGCAATAGGTCGCAGTTGCATCTTTATAATGAGAATATTGTTGCAGTCGCGACTTTATTATGGGAAAATTGTCGCAATCTTAACATTAAAAAATTGTCGCGACTTTACAATGGGGAAATTGTTGCAGATTTGTTATGGGAATCCGCTGTTTGTGAATTCAACAGTCGAATTCGCACCTTAATGAATAACCACCAAGTTGGTAAACAACCATTTCACTATTGTATTTAATATACAAGGGACTACAGTCCTCTCATTTATCCCATGTATTACTCGAGTCAGATCATAAAGGATGACAAAATGTTCATAAACAATATACATATACACTGGATTTAATGGGGTAATTCAGGAAAGATCGAACTTACCTGGCGATCCTTTGATTCACCTCACCGAGACTGGTATGCGCTCCCTGCTCTCCTGCACGCGGAGATCAGCAAACGCTTTAAAGGTACTTCGGCTCACCTTACGACCACTTGAATCGTTCTTTCCTGAATTACCCCCTAAGTCTTATGTTTTAGTCACTTCTTGATATCATAAAAGAATGTATCTTCTAAGTAGAACCATACAAAGAAAACAGGGTCCTCTAAGAAAAAGCATGCACACTACCAAATAAACTAAACAGTGCTAAATCCCCACCCTCACCACTTCACTTACACATGGCCTATATACCTCTCTTTTTTTACTGTTTGTTTCAGGCACTGACCGCATCACTACTTTCTGATTTTTCTCAGGTATTTTGTGTTTTGTGCATTATGGTCTAGTTGATTTATTATTTCAGCAAGTGTGGAAGGGGGAGTTGTGGAGAAAGCACAGTGTGAGAAAGGGCTTGTAAGGGCAGCATTGTGTGGGAAAGGGCTTGTAGGGGCAGCACAGTGTGGGAAAGGGCTTGGGGAGCAGCACAGTATGGGAAAGGGCTTGTGGGGGCAGTACAGTGTAGGAAGGGGCTTGTAGGGGGCAGAACAGTGTGATGGTGCTCTGATAATCTTGGAGACAGGAAGGGCTGGGCAGACAGGGAGAGCTGACCAATCCAAGTAGGATTTGCATTGGAAGAGGAGTAGTCTTTTATGGAGAGTATATCCAAAACTCTATATTTTAACTGGAAAAGTTGACGGTCATCTTATACGCTGGCAAATAGGTTAGAAGGCTTAAATTAAAATAAATAGGCTGCAGAAATTGTTTTGGAGAGGTTTTAAACATATAATAAGTCATATAGTGCATTCATTTTCATTTGTACTGTGAAATGCTTGAACTGTTGTAGGAAAATGTTTATAGTATAGCTGATGTTGTGTAGTACATCTGTTATGTTGCATAATATAGATAAAATAGATTAGGGAATTTTCCTTTACTTTACTGTATATCCCTAGGTTTTGAAGCCATGTATGGTCCAAAAACTAAAATATGGGAGGTGATGAAAATAAGTGAGATGCAAATTACCCTGGAAACATTAACTAGTGGTATAGAAGGGGTCCAATAATTTAATTTTCTTAAAGCATTCATACCAAATTGGACATGGGTTATGTAGGACTGTAATGTGATAGTAAAATATGCTCATCTGCTACAGGGGTGTCAAACTCAAGTACACAGTGGGCCAAATTTAAAAACTTGGACAAAGATGCAGACCATCCTTAATATCTACTGAAAAAATGTTCAGTTAAGGAAGTTTTTGCTTCACATCAGATATAACGATGAACCTTTTCAAACAGTTCTGTCCTTTACATTTGTAAACAGATATCTAGCCTCCCGTTTCTCTAGAAAGCTTCTGTTTTCCAACTTTCATTTGGCCGTTTTTTTGAGGGGTGGCCCGATGTGGCTGGTAGCATGAGGTCACTAATTAATGTCAACAGAGGAGGGGGGGCTTGTGGGTCCTGATTGATGTGCCAATGTACCAGCAGAACATTTCTGGATTTGTAGTATTAGCAGTGAATATGCTGTTTACCAGCAGACCAGCTCTAGTAGACTATTGGTATTTTCTCACAAAAAAATTATAATTACACTGCAGGCCAGATTTGGCCCGTGGGCCTGAGTTTAACACCCCTGATCTACTAAATAGTGCCTCTGCAGATTAAAAAATGATAGCTTATTAAAGAGCAAATCTATTATTTGTATCTGATTCCAACCCCTAATTAATATATACCAGTTGAATGGCAAAGAATTGTACCTAAAAATCTGGTATGGCAAGCCTTCCAGCAGCATAGGGTGCTGTACGGAACACCCAAGAGACTCTGGGAGTGTTATTTTTCCAGTGTAAAGGTATCAACAGTTTCTGCAATTTGTTAAAATAAGAGCCTTGTATATAAGCCAGTGATTGTTGAAAGATGTAAAGCAATTTGATGATATATCATATGGTCCACTTGTGTTAAAGTGAGTTTGATCCAAAGTTGTAAGACATTTTCTATTTCAGATAATATATTGAGTAAATTCCAGACAGTATACTGTCTAGTATTCCTTTGTAATTTGTATTCCTAAACATGTGAAATCAGAAGTTCATTGTTAAATTTAAAACCTGAATAGTAACCAAACATGGTGCGAAAAACCATGCAAGGCATTCTGTA
The DNA here is from genome assembly GCA_019650415.1 of Pipa parva. NCBI lineage: Eukaryota > Metazoa > Chordata > Amphibia > Anura > Pipidae > Pipa > Pipa parva. The sequence goes on from WMED01016473.1 coordinate 10,587, forward strand.
GAACTGAATGTTAACCAAAGAGGAATAGCTGCACCAGCATAAATACAACATATGTTTACTTGAGGCACACATATAGGTGTCCTTTTACACTATAAAAGTAGTAAAAGCAGTACTCTCTTCCATTTAAAAACTTTACTTCTATTTTCACCATGAACAATATAGCAACGTTTTTAGCTCTGTGTTCTTTATCCATCACCAGCCAACTCAAGATTTGCTGTATTGCCCATAGTTAAAATGAAGGTGAAGATTTTAAAGGGAAAAGAGAAGGATAAGCCCTCTCTATGTGGACAAATCCAAAAGATTTTAGAATTGTAACCTTTGGTTAAAAACAGCATTTTATGCCACATGAGATCTGACACAACACTGAAGTCTCCAAAAATACAAAGTGGATCAATACATAAAATAGATATTTTATCAAATTAGGTTCACAGCAGAGTTCCTGAAAACAGAGAGGCAGCATAACAACCAAATGATCAATGGGTAAATTAGGCAATCCAAACTGTGTTTGATGGTAACTAAAACAGTTAGCCATTTTCAGTTTCCCTAATGAATTTGTTGCAGTAATAGGAGTGTCAGCTTATACTGTTTAACATGACTGAAAGTGGGGATTCATTTAATCTTATCATTGGGTTCCAATCTGTTCCATAAAACAATGGTTATTTTTCTTATATAATGTAAATTAGCAGTCTATAGAATTGTACCTTCAATTTACTGGAATAATAAGTGTATTGGCCCACAGATACATATTAATTATGATGATTTATCTCAAAGAAAATATAAGTGAATACTGACATACAAGTTCATAAATCACCCAAATCATTGTTTAGACTTCTGGATTTAAACACCAGGACATTTATTTGGAATTAAAAGGAATAAATTAAAAACTTCAAAGGAATCTTCACTTTGCTGGGTGGAGTTTAATTGTTAGGGGCCCACCAGGTGCACTTAAATGCCATGCACAGATGTTTCTGACATGCTGCTCAACCTGTTCCAAGTATTTGGAACTGAAAAAGACACAAGTCCATCCTGTTCAGCCTATTTTCCTGCAATGTTGATTCAGAGGAAGGCAAAAACCCATAAGGCAAGAGCCAATTATCCTCACATTAGGGAAAAAAATTCCTTCCTGACTCCAAATCTGGCAATCAGACTAATTCCCTGGATCAAGGTCCCACCTTCAGTTATCTAGTACCCATAACTTATAATATACATAGTAACATAGTAACATAGTTTATAAGGCTGAAAAAAGACACAAGTCCATCCAGTTCAGCCTATTTTCCTGCAATGCTGCAATGTTCTTACACTGAAAGAATATGATCTAGATTCTCTACTTATATTCTAATGTGTTTCCTCTTTCTATTTATGGTTATATACACATATGTCATTTATATATTTGATATCCCCTCCATTAGTTTTAGTCCTGTTTAGGACATTTTTCAGTGTTTTTATATTTCTATTCACCTTGTACTTATGTTTATAAATAAAGTTATAGTGTGCACGTTATTAGAGGGCTCTGTTTTTCTTCTTTTTTGATTATGATCTCTTTATACCCCATTTATAGCACCTAAATTATCTATACAATCCTATTTACCATTTTCTATTGCTCTCAATCTATGTTTTTTACATATAATACTTACACTGAAGGAAAGAATGAAAACCCCTTTTGGACTCTTTAATGGAATCAACCATGACAAATTCTTCAGGTAGAGAGTTCCATAACCTTACTGTTCTTACAGTAAAGATCCTCATCCTATGTTGGTGCAGAAACTTTCTTTCCTCCATATGCAGAGGATGCCCTCTAGTTATACTTACAATTCTTAACATAAATAGATTGTGTGAGAGATTTCTGTACTGATTTCTGATATATTTATCCATAGTTATTAGATCACCCTTTTATCTCCATTTTTCTAGACTAAACAATTCCAGTTTTGAAAATATTTTGTCTTCCCATTCCTTTCATTACTTTAGTAGTCCGCCTTTGAAACTGCTCAAGCTCAACTATATCTTTCAACTACACTGGTGCCCAAAATTGCACACAATATTCCATGTGTGGTCTGTAGAGTGCTTTGTAAAGTGGTATAATTATGTTCTTGTTATGTGCTTCTATGCATCTTTTGATGCACCCTGTGATCCTATTTGCTTTGGCAGCTGCTGCTTGGCTCTGATTGGTATAGTTAATTTTATTCTCAACAAAAATTCCCAAATCCTTTTTCATGTCTGTTTTGCCAGTGTTTTCCCATTTAGAAGTTAATCTTGACTTGCATTTTCCCTTCCCATATGCAAATGTTTTTGTAACTTGGAAGTTTAAGAAAACAGATTACATTAATACACGTTATATGCATAAGCAATATGTAATATGTATTTTCCTCTAACAATACATAAACACATGCTTAATACCTCTGACTTTTATTACTGTATACCTAATATCCAAATTGAGGTGTTTTAGGTAAACATGTATAAATGGACGAACCCTTTTTATGCTTTCCAGTTACTTTTAAGCTGCTGAAAGGTGGGGTGGAGCAAAGCTGAATTCCTAAACCATGACTCATGTCTGAATTGAATTCATATTTCTACCACTGCAGGTACATATACTGTTCAACAAGCCTGTGATTAGATATTTGAATTCAGTGCAAACATTATTTTTATGGGCACCTTTATTTACAGTTTTTAAATCTGGGTTACATGTAGGCTGCACAATAACTTTTCAGTTTTAACTTT
>WMED01016474.1:0-11171 GCA_019650415.1 Pipa parva
TGCCACTTCCACCCTGTTATCCATGCCACTTCCACCCTGTTATCCATGCCACTTCCACCCCAGGCATCCCAAGCTGTTGCTGAAGCACAACTCAAATACTAAACCAGTGCTGGAAGGTGGAGCTGAGCCACAGCAAAGAGAAGGACGAGGGAGCTTTTGTCTGGCGGCGTTTATTGACTATAGCTTTATTCGGTGCTGTTTCCGGCTCCGCCCCGGACACACAGGGAGTCCCGTGCTATAGTGAATAGGTATGAGGGAAAGTCGAAGCCTCCGGGATTTTGTGAGAGCGGCATGAAGAATCCGGGACATACCGACCCCGAGGGTAGCAAAGCTGTGCCGCGATCGCCCGGTACCCCGGATACCGACACCCGTGTGTATTCAGTATCTAACATTTATATCGCACACGTACTGCCTGCGCGACCACGACTGCCAGCTTCAGCCTGTGCACTGCTTACTAACTTCAGCTGTATCCCTGACCCACCCAATGGGGGCTGACAGAAGCGGGACATTGCCATTCTGTGGGCTGGGAAACGCCTGTCACAGCCTTTCCTGTAACCATTATTATTTATAATAATATATAGTTCCTATGTGCTGCTTGTCTGTGGCCAGTAGATAGTACAGTGTAACCCTTTGTCTGAATGACAATGTGTTATAAATGGGTTCCACGTTCCTCCTTATGGATTTAATTAAAGGGCATCTATTCCTAAAAATAAGATTGTTCTAGATATCCCTATGTAAGGCCTGAGGAAGAGAGCTAAGTAGTGTGGAAAGCTTGCATTTACCATCTATTCCATTAGCCAATAAAAGGCATCACCTACACCCTCTTGTCTCCATCTGTACAGTCATATTTTCCCAAAATAACTTTTCTAATATATTATTTACATATGTTTTTCTTTTTCTGCTATTACTCCCTGTCTTAGGGCAATGTTTTAGTAATATTTGTTGGAACTTGCCCTGTGGTTAGAAAAAAAAGCAAGATAATCAGTTTTCATGATGTACTTCTTGTCTAAGATGCAATGTATTCTCATTATAAATAGTTTTAACAACTGCAGCAGGGGTTTAATTGTTCATGCTTGGGCTGCTGATCTAAGGGAGTATCTACGGCAGGGGTCGGCAACCTATGGCTCTTTTGATGGCCATATCTGGCTCTTTCACTGTAACAAGCTGTGCAAGCACCACTCATTACATTCTGCTGGCAAGCGCTGTAGAGAGAGAGCTCTCTCAGCGCTTCCAGGTTGCTACCCAATCAGGAGCTGCTGACGTCACTGCAAGTCTGGATTGCTAGTCACCTATGTAACATCAGCGGCTCCGGATTCAAAAGGGCTGAGGGAGCCGAACATATATGGCTCCCGCAGCCCAAGAGGTTGCCGACCCCTGATCTACAGAATACTGGAATCAGTAGTAGGAAAGCTAAACAAAAACAAAAAAAGTCAATTAGAAAAATGTTTGTTTTGGGATAAATATTGAAATTACTTCCCTTCATTCTGTCCATAGTTTTTATGGAACATTAAATAATATATATTCATGAAAGCATAATTTATAAAAATAGCTACAGCCAGGGCCAGGCCAAAGTTTTTTTGTGCCCTAAGTGGAGTAATGAAATGGCAACCCCTCAGTCTTTGATAACTGACACTCCCCCCACACACACCTGCATAATCCCACTCTATAGTAAAGTATTTCAATGTCCCCCTCCTCGCTATCCCCATCCCTGCTGCTTTCCTTCCCCCCCTTTCCCCTGAGCTACCCGCCCCACAACACCTCCCATTCCCCATACTGTGCTTCCCATACAACCCCCCTCCCACACTGTGCTGCCCACACAACCAACCTCCCATACAACCCCCTTCCCACACTGTGCTTCTCCCTCCCCTCTGAGGGGGGGGGGGGGCGCTATCTTGGTACTCGCCCCCTCCTTTTACCTACCTCTTCCGTTCTTCTCCCCAGTAATGACTCAACTGCTGATCACAAGAAGTTACATCATTGATGGGAAGACTGTGACAGTAACAGTCTATTGTGACTGTCTTTAGCTGGTGAATTCACACCTTTACGCAACAATTTAGACTTTAGCAGATATCCCCTATTCCATCTAGATTACCATGTAAGGTAATCCTACAGAGGAAATGTAAAAAAATATATATTTTCCTTGAAAGCTCTGGTTTTTAGTTGTTTTCTTTTTGTTGCTGAGGACAGACATTTTTAATCTGTTACATAAAACCACTGCTCCTTAATCTGTTTCAGAGCCATTGATTTAAAAGAAACCTAACGTAATTAATATTTATGACTTAGGCTGGGGCCACACTAACAGTACTTGCTATTTTGTGCCCCCCTTACTTACTATGATAAGCCAGATACTGCCAAAATCCTTATAATTTGCAGGCAAAATGCTGCATATAGCTGTCTGGATCTTTTCACTGGCAAATCTGCAGTTTACAAGGTAGCAAGTAAGGCTGTGTTTTTGTTTTTTTGTTTGTTTTTTTTTAACCAGGCATAAAAGCACAGCATTATATAATGCTAATCTGATCTTGGCCATAGGTTCTACAGCCCAACAAAATAGAAGTAAAATTAAATCTAAATACAGAACATAGTTTTTATACTATTTTTCATCCATAATATTATACCATTAAATTATTTTTTTTGTATTATATGTTGTAGGTGACCATGTTCAGCTGAAGGTGCCACTTATTCAACAGTCCTATCATTGGGACTGTGGCCTCGCATGTGCTCGCATGGTTCTGCAGTAAGTACTGGATTGCTTTGAAGGCAAACTAAAGCAAAAACACACATTTGTCCTACATTTTCTAGATCATCTACAAATCCATATAATGTTAACATAAGATGATTGTATTTGTAGTCAGTATAGTGGCAAGAGAATTGTTTACACCCAACAGTTGTCAAAGCTGTCCTCAGATCTCACCTTTAGTAAATGTTTTATGGATGTCATTTGCTGGGCCACTGAAGTGATGGGAATTCCTTAGAGATCCAGCTGTGCATCTGTGTGGATTTGCACAAAATATGCATCACTGAGTACAGTTTTAAGAACCTAATATTTATACAAAGTTGCTTTCTGCATTAATCATTATGTAAAAGATGTGGTAAAACATAGCAATTCTAAGAATAAAAAAAGAACTGTATAAGTATTAGTATTTACTAGTGTCCAAATGTCAAACAAAAACTGCTGCTTTTTAATCATCCTAGTAAATAAACTGGTTATTAGTATACAGATGAGTTTATTATGATAACCTTTCATGTAAATGAAATGCACAGATAACTTCAGTGAGAAGTTTGGTATTTGTGGTTAATATACTCATGGCATAGTCCATATTTGTAATTTTATTCCAGATTTTCAAGCTTTAGTTAGAGATGTTGAAGTATTCTCCGGTGTGATGGTCTCTGATATGGAATGAAAAGTAGGAAAAGTTTTAGCCTTTTTTAATCTTGACACCCAAGACTCAGTCAGCTCTGGAAGGAGGTTACAGTGTCAGATTTAATGTCAAGTGTTTGAAGCATGTCTGCTTTATATTTGATTTTGTAGTGGTTCTTTTTTTCAGGATCAAAGGACTGGCTAAATGTGGAATTCTCTGCATCAAAGCTCTCAGTGGCAGAAAGGTTAGATGCATTCTCAGATTATGGGGAGAAAAGATAGGAAAGAACTTATGCTTTTTGAAGGCTAGGCTGACTTCTGTTTTGTAATGAAGCCTGTATGGTGAATCTAATATGGTTCAAAAGATCCTCAAATTGTGGGTATTATGTTCGTTATTAGTACTAGACTTTACCAGTGAGTGTAGTGTAGCAGTCTACAGTGTATCCTACTGTGAGGTTTAAGGTGGTAGTGGAACATCTAGTCTGAACAGAGGTCCTATTCAAGTGTGTGTATCTACAGCTTTTGAACTTGTTGAGGCTTACTAGAAGTAAGTCTGGAAGGAAGTCTAACAGTCTTCTTTCTACTTGTGGAGGCATTATTATCTGCTGTTTTAGCTGGATCCTGTTGTTATTCTTTCCTTGCCTGTGCTTTTGTGTTAGAAAAACAAATTAAAACTTTACCTAGAAATTTCAAATTCTTTTCCTAACTTACAGGTACCTAAACTTATTTCATGAGGATGAGTTTCAAAAAGCCATGCTGGAGCTTCACCTTACAAAGAGCATTTGGACAATCGATCTGGCTTATCTGATGCATCATTTTGGAGTCCGGCACAATTTCTGTACTCAGACTTTAGGGGTGGACAAAGGTTATAAGAACCAGGTAATAACCCACATTTTAATTCCAATCAATAATGGTCCCAAGACAGCATGCTGAGATTATGTATAAACTGACAATTTATAGTTATGACAGATGCAGGACCTTTGTTTGGTGGAATAATATTTATAAATCTGCATTTTGGGAGATGATTCATTCAAAGTTTTTGCAGTTGAAATATGGTCTTAATGGTTTTATCATTTTCAGTGTCTCTTTCAACATCTAGTCAGAACTGTCTTTGTTAATAGATAAAAAATATCTAACTACTGCAGTCAGAGCACTAATGTTTTAAATTCACCTTCTAGAAATCTCAGACCTTTTGTGTTTATTGAAAGAAACAATAAAAAGAGGTCATAAACCCCTTAAGGATGCAGTAGTATTACCATTAGTTTATTGCAGGCCACTGCTGCACAGCACCTAATAGATGTGTGAATGAATTCACATTAGTTTACTGAATGCTTTCTTTCTTTTTAGTCCTTTTACAGGAAACACTTTGATGCAGAAGAGAACAGAGTAAACCAGCTTTTTGCGCAAGCCAAAGCCCATGGAGTGAATGTTGAAAAACGGTAAATAAACTCTAATCCGTATAATATTTGCAACTTGTGAAATTGTTAGAAAACCTTTCAGAATAACAAATTTTATCATTTTTTTTCACAATTGCAACAGAATGACCAGTGCGTTTCATTGCTTTTTCAAATATACTGATGATGATCAAAGCTCATAACACTTGCTGTTACTTTAAATGGAACGTCCTGCCTGGAGACCACTGGAACTGCAACTGCTATCCACAAAAACAGGCTTTATCTTTTCAGTGATGTACACTGAACAGACTTCCTGCAGCCAAATGCTTTGCAACATAATTAGATTATGGATGGATTTCCAGTGCACCGTGCATATTTTATGCTTGTTCAGTTTTAGAGGGGTGATATGGCTACTGAATCCACTACTGTGATGGGAGGGATGAAATATATTAAAACTCCTAAATTACAAAATAAGTAAAGTATAAAATACATTTTTATTTCAATCAGATTATTTGTGGCCAGATTTGTGAAACATGAGCAATTCACTCAATGAAATCAACAGCAAAAATAATCCATTCCACGGGGTAATACATTTTTAAAGCTTCTTCTGGGTAAAAGGCCAATCACAACTAACATAAAATTGCTTGTCTGTATTGCAATGGCTCAGTGGTTAGCATTGCTGCCTTGCAATTCCACCAAGCATGCATGAAGTTTGTATGTTCTCCTCGTACTTGCGTGGGTTTCCTCCTGGGACTCCGGTTTGCTCCCACAAAAACATACCACATCGATTAATTGAGTACTGAGTAGGGAAATTAGATTGTAAGCTCCACAGGCCTGGGACTGAAATGAATGATTAATCTCTGTATTGACGCTATATAAAATGAATGAATAATCCTGCTATGGGAAATCTAGTCAGTAGAATGGTATGATGTGGATTAATATATGGGATTTGTTTTTTTGTTTCAGGTTTAAAAAAGCTAAAAATGAACATTTCCATACTGACAAGTCAGTAAATTTGCTTTAACATTTACAAAAGATACAGTAAAAAAAAAGTTTAGTATGTGTATTCACCCAAAACACTAAAAACAGTATCTTTACAGGTGGTTTAAAAAACAAATCACACAATTTTCATATCCACATGTTTTGACTGATATTCTAAACATGTAGTCTTAGAGAAACACAGGTGATATCGGTATTTAGTCCTTATCATATCCACCATTTACTGAAAAGTGAATCCAGCTGTTAAGTTGAATCTAAGCACTAAGGGGGTTATTCACTAAAGTCCGAATTGTTGCGTATAGGTATGAATTTGCCAGACAAAGACAGTCGCAATAGGCTGCTACTGTCGCAGTCGCGTTTTTATAATATGAATATTGTTGCAATATTATGGGAAAATTGTCGCAATACTAACATTAAAAAATTGTCGCAACTTTCAATGGTGAAATTGTTGCAGATTTGCTATGGGAATCCGCTGTTTGCGAAATTCGACAGTCGAATTCGCACCGTAATGAATAACCCCCTAAATCTTTATTTGCTCATAATCCGCCACTAAACAACCCAACACAGCAGCTTAATTCAAAAATTGACCAACTTAAAGCGGTTTGAAAACCGCTCAAAATGCAAAAACCTTTGAATCATGGCCTAGCAGAAGGTACTGTATAGAAGGCAAAACACCAGAGATGTATGCAAAAGGCCTGCCGAAAGACATACTGGGAAAAAACATCTTCTCCAAACACATGGTCATTGAAAGGGCACACAGAATCCTACCAAAAGCTCCACTGCCAGGTGCAAATCCAAAGAACCTATTAGTGAAGTTTCTGAACTACTGTGACAGAGACTACTCAGTGGCCCAACTGAAAGGCACAAAAGAAATAGCAGGTGCAAAAATTATGATGTTTCCCGATTGCTTCCTGGCATTACAATGCCAAAGAGCAACCTTCAAAAACATTAAAAAGAGACTCCAGCAGGCACAATTACAATACGTCATGATATACCCTGCTGAACTAAGGGTAATCTATAAGGGCAATACCAACTTTTTCACTTCACTCTCCAAGGTGTATGCCTGGATTGAAGAGACCCTGCATAACTGACTTTGATGAGCTGGGACTGATCCCTCTGAGAGGATCTATTCACACCATGAATCCTGAGCCAAGAGGACCCACACCAGAATGACAATAAGTCAATGGATACTTCATACACTAACAACACTATACCTATCAAAAACAGACTAATTCAGTTTAATTGCCTACATCACCTGTATATTACACCAATTTGCTTAAAAAAGATGAACAGATTCACTAACAATGGATGTCAGAGATGTCACCCCCAAGGAGCTGGGTTCCTTCACATGATTTGGCAATGTTCAGTTGATTCTGACTTCTGGTCACAGGTTGTACAATTTTTATCAGATAATTTTCTATACCCACAGATTAAATCACATGGGGTATGCCTATTGGGTGTAACTAATGACCTAATTTATACCCAAATATGGAAAATTTTGTACTGCAATCTCACCTATTATGCTAAGAAAACAATTGTTATGCATTGGATGGGCCCTAGTCCTCCGAATTATAAATTAATATAAACAGACCTACTTGTGATCAAACTATATGTTGTTGATCTCTAGACCCCTTCATGCAATAAATGTTTTGGCAATATAACTATTAAGGTTTTACTGCCTAAAAGGTTCAACCCGAATCTCACTGTCTGCTTTATTAATGTACTATTGTACTTTGTTACTCCTTGTTTTCTTGTAAGGAGGTTAAAGATGTTTGTATGTTCAATCGGTTTGTTATGCAAATAAACAAAAATAATTTAAGAAAAAAAACATTGATGCTCTGCTCATGACAATATTCTATCCTTGTATTTGCCTGATGAAGAGACCTAAGTAGTCTGGAAAGCTTGCATTTACCATCTGTTCCGTTAGCCAATAATAGGTATCACCTATACTCTCTTGCCTTTGCTGTAACTGTTGTATTACCCATCATTAGCATTCCCGATGCACATTCTAGGTAAACATCAGGAATGTGAACTGAACTGTGTGATTTAATACGATGTGTAGATCAGAAATAAGCAGCACTGTATTCGCTGCTGTGTGAACGTAGCTAGTGTGCACAAGCAGGTGTGCGCTTCTTTGTATGCACTACATTTTGGACACATTGATGCACCGTAGAGTCGCTGTCTAAATGTTAACAGTGCAGAGCGGCTTTGGTTAGAAGGAAGTATTTGTTGGCAAATACTACTGAAGGCTGTAAATAAGAAGTAAAAAGCTTTAAAATATATTAGAGTTAGGGTTTATTATGAACATTAATTTTGTTAAAAGCTTACCCATTCATGCTAGACTGTTCCTTTAGGCATTTCTTTCAGTCTACTTGCATGAACTTCAGGTATTCATCATGTGAATTCACTGATTTTACTTTGCAACAATGGCAAACAGCAGGGTCCCTGCTACTATTCTGGCAACATTTTGCACCAAAAGCTTAGAATATATGGGGAAAAAACCCAATACATCCTAGTAATCATCTACCATTGAAATGGATGTAAAAAAATCAACTGTTAACTTTATGGCAAAGATACTGAAAATAAAACAGTAACAGTGTCCTTTTATTAAGTTAATACATACAGTATAGCTAGTGTGTTGTCTAAGTAATGATGTCACTTTGCAACATTATGCCTTTTTAAGTCAAATTTGCCACAGTAAACCACTGCTCCTAACTACACACAGATATTACCACAAAACTATTTGCCACTTGTCTGAGACGATACACAGTTTAGTAAAAAGCCAGAATTGTATGCCCTACAGTATGAGAAAATAGTTACAAAGTTCATCATCTAGATTTAACATCTATTCTTTCTCTTTCTAGCACTGTGACTATACAAGAATTACATGAGCATCTTTCCCAGGGACATGTGGCCATTGTGCTGGTGAATGCAGTGGTTTTACTGTGTGACCTGTGTCCTAGCCGTGTAAAATACTGCTGCTTTCTTCCAATTGGGCAAAAGTGTTTCTGCAAGAGTAGTGACTACCAGGGTCACTTCATTGTGTTATGTGGCTACAACAAGAGCTCTGGAAGCTTATTCTACAACAACCCAGGATATGCTGATCGTAAGTCCCTTACATACATCATTGAAACCCCATCAATCCAATCTGCTGTCTAATATCCATGTTTCTTCTTAGGATTGTGTCAGACAAGCATCACAAATTTTGAGGAATCACGCAGCAGCTATGGCACAGATGAGGATATCTTGTTTGTCTATGTGAACAGTTGACTACTCACCTCTGCAACTACTTTTCTCAGGATAGAGTATGGCATTCCGCAGGAACTTCCTTACAGCTAACGCGATACCAAGACATATGTATTAAAATCCAGCAGTATAAGTAAACACCAAACATAATGAACTGATCCCACGGATTAAGGCAATTAATAAATACCCTATTATGGTTAATTGTGGTAACACTAATACAACATACTGCATTTGTGCTTTGTTATATTCTTCCAGGTTAGACATTTCAAGAGGAGAAGGCTACATTTAAAGGGAATGACACTGAGCAAAGGGCTTTTTTGCATTTTAGCTTAAATTGAACAAGTCTGATATGCTCACGTTAGCAGAATAGGAAATGGGATATATGCAACCTGCATTAAATTTCAGTAAAACAGATTACTTTAGTTTCTTATTATCTGTTGTTAATGGTACATCTACCCTGTCTCCAGGCCACGGCTGGTTTGTACCAAAAAGGCCTGCTTCTAGGGTCATTGTTAAATGCTATCTCTACCAGTCTCCCTGGTAGTTTCCATCTGTGTGACTGGTGTCTGGAAACATTTATACACTAGAGACGCTAGGGAACAGTGTACTCAGTATGGGTACTCTAAACACACTAATTTATAGGGCTTATGTATTAACATCTCGGGCGTTCAAAGGTGTGGGGACACTTCTGATGCAATGGACAAAAATAGATCATTGTATGGTTCTAATAATAAAGATGATTTTATACATTTTTTAGTTCAGTTTTGTCTATGTACTTTATTCATTTGAAATGTTGATCTTTTATAGGTTACCATATTTTGAGAATGTGTAAGGGAAAACAAAGTCCTATTACAGAACCTAAAATGCAAATATAAAAGACAAAGATAGTGATCCGCACTCACACCCCAATATCTAGTGTTGTTAACATGTATTTCCTTTATTTAAATTTTGTATTAAAAACCCCCCCAAAAAATGCAAAAGGTAAAGCTATAAAAATTAGACAATCATGTAAATCCTCTAACCACTTATACTGGTGTTGTATTTAGAGAGAAAGTATACTGGAGTTCAAAGTATAACTGGTGTATAATAAGTGATTAGTTAGAGGATTTACATGATTGTCTAATTATTACAGCTTTACCTCTTACACCTTTTTTTTGGATTTTTTAAATATGAATTTTAAATAAAGGAAATTGCACCTTCTCCACCTATAACAGCGGTTCTCAACCTTCTTCGGCCGGCGACCCCTGGCTCTGACGTCACGGCACCACTCGTGATGAGGTGTCGGCCGAACGTTATCACGTACGCGCGTCACGTGGTGACGTTTGCGCCCGACGTCGCCCCGCAGGAACCCTTATAAGAAGGGTTCCTGCTGGCACTTCCGGGTACCGGAGCGGTTCTCAACCCCAGTGGGACGGCCTCGCGAACCCCGCCGGGGTCGCGACTCACAGGTTGAGAACCGCTGATCTATAACTTCCTGGTACTCAGTGGATAGTAGTGGTGTGTTCAGTACAAACTGAACATTTCTGGTTCATGAAGGTGTTATACCCCCCAAAATGAATTAACTCATCCATTAATTATCTTTGGTGCATAACTGTATGATTTCATTGAAGTCATAAGCCTGTATCTGAAAATGTTCATTATTGGCTCCTCAGATTTTCAAATTTGTGTTGGAAGGAGAAAACCTTAGCTGTACCCCACACCTACTAATGCATGGTACATTGCTGACATTACTTTAGTACCAGAGTTTTTTAGGTTAAAATATAAATATACTTGTTTAGAGAGCAAAAATACCGGAAAGAAATATAAGAATTACGTCTGAATGTCTTAACATAGGTTTTCCAAACATCTCCCTAAATGTTAGGAGTTAAAACTGCAAGTGTTTTAGAAAATCATGTCTGATTCCAAAGGTGCACAAAAATGGTTTAAGCCATATTAGTACAGTTGAATAGCAAAAAAAAAAAAGATGAGTACTGTAGTATTATATGATACTTTATTTGGCAAGCTTGGACGCTTGTCTTAAACAATGAACTTAGTCCAGACAAAGCATCATATAATACTACATTACTCATCTGTTTTGCTTCCAAAGGTGATATTTATATTTTAGGTGTATCAATATTGTAATGGGTATAGCGGTGTGCTGTGTGATGGAAGGTATGTTTCCCCAACAGTGTGTT
>WMED01016475.1:0-13300 GCA_019650415.1 Pipa parva
CATGGTTTGATGTGATGGTTTGATGAATAGTTTGAGGTTTGTCCATGGTTTGATGTGATGGTTTGATGTGATGGTTTGATGTGATGGTTTGGTGAATGGTTTGATGTGATGGTTTGATGTGATGGTTTGTTGAATGGTTTGATGTGATGGTTTGATGTTTGACCATGGTTTGATGTGATGGTTTGATGTTTGACCATGGTTTGATGTGATGGTTTGGTGAATGGTTTGATGTTTGACCATGGTTTGATGTGATGGTTTGGTGAATGGTTTGAGGTTTGACCATGGTTTGATGTGATGGTTACTAGAACTCTGTAAAGTTTGCCCCTGTTCATTTTTCCATTGTTGTTATTAATGAAGAAAAAGATAGTTATGACATTATTGTTCCATTTAAACACATCACTTTGTTTCAATACATCTATCAGTGATGAATTTGCTATAATATGCCACACCTCTAATATTTCCCTAACAAGGCTTAGAAATTGAAGTATAACAATTCTTTCTACTGCAGTGAAAATATGCTATCTAGTAATTTATCAATTTATTTTTTCACATATCTTAATACCTGGAAACTATAGGGCACCAATTGTCTGGAGACCAGTGTCTCTTGGGAGACTGGGGTTGGGGCTTAATGACACAAATTATGTCATCAAAAGAGGTGGGGTTATGCAGATTGGAGTGAATTTGGTTTAGGGGAGAAACTTTTTGATCTAGTTTTTTGATCAAATTTTTCGATGGAAAGGTAGCCATACTTTACACTATTAGTATGGCTACCTTTCCATGGAAAAATTCAATCAAAAAGTTTCTATCGGTAATTATCAATCACAAAAATCTCATGAGAGACAGCTGAGATCTCACAGGAATAAACTCAGAAATGCAATATTGTCCTTTTCTGAATTAAATTTCTAACATTTTGCAAGTGTAGTGCTGCTAGATGAGCTCAGCTCGTTTCTGTGCCTCTGTGTATGACATGTACTGTGCCGTACACCCTGCCCCTGCACATTTACATCAGATAAGAATTATTTGTAACTATAGTTCTCCTTTAAAGGCAAAATATCCTTTTAGTGTCTTTCACATAATCCCATAAAACTGAAGAAAAAAAATTAAAACATAGTATGTTCTCCGAGCGTGAAATGTACAAGAATAAATATGAATCTTTCAGTTTGGAAGATATTTTAAATGTTCTTAAGTATTCCTGTATTTTTAAAAAAATTACACTAGAAGTAAAAACCAGCATATTTTCATGAGAGGCAAATCTGTAAAGTAAAAATTGTCTGGTTTGAATGAAGTGAGTAAAAGTTTGTTGTGGTAGATGTGGTATACTTAGATTTGATTGGTGTGGTAGATGTGGTATACTTAGATTTGATTGGTGTGGTGATGTGGTATACTTTGATTTGATTGGTGTGGTGATGTGGTATACTTTGATTTGATTGGTGTGGTTGATACAATGCAGATTTGATTGGTGTGGTTTGATACAATGCAGATTTGATTGGTGTGGTTGATACAATGCAGATTTGATTGGTGTGGTTGATACAATACAGTATAAACAATTACAGTTTAAACTATAAAAATAATTTGTGTTTATTCTACTCATACCTAACCATAACTATTTAAAACTTTTTAACAACTAGCTCTTACATATGTCAGCCTGAAAATTTCGTTTATTTCCATCTCAAAAAGAAAAAAAAATTTCTATATTCCCATTTAATTACATCCACCTTTGCTTTTTTTCATTTCCATTGTAAACTTTTTGTATTTAAAAAAACAATATAGCACACATCTTGTGAAACAATGGCAAATACCTTTTTACTGGCCAGATTCCATATTTTGTTTTGGAATGCTATATTCAAAATTGACTATAATACAATGCAGAATGGTCATAATCTTTTACATGAACTCTATTAAAGCTATCTCTGCTTGACTTAGTAAGATTGATCATGAGAATGTCCTTACTTGAAAAAATATATTTGAATAATATCACTTTTTAGAGGGTATTTTATAAACCTTTGATGAAATGTTCTAATCTGAACAAACCTTATGTTTGACCACTTTAATATAGTCATTACAGGTTTTTTTAATCTTGACACTTCACTACAGTGTATGACTTCATCCAGTTTATCCTGTTTATTCTAGCCTTCGCAAAGACATGTCTAACAATGGCCCACACCATGACACTTTGGTTATGGAGGAAAACCAATAGGATTCTGGGAGGTGTGTCTTTTAAAATGTTCAAATCTGTATTATGAAGGAATAATGTAGGAATTAAAGGGATGGGATTCAGAGAATTTCACATGTTAATGAACTAAACAGATCATCTTAAAACAATTGTTATTGCTTCTTTATTGACTCCCTAGGAGATATATATTAGAAATAGACAAATTTGGGTATAAACAGAAGTTCAAGTTTAGAATGTTGTATAGAGTAGTAAAATAATATAAAAACTGCAAAGGAGTAAAGTTACACAAAGCCCGACAGTATAATGGGGACGTTGAGTTGTACTGGATTTTTGTATTCCACAAAATGGGAGGCCTAAGAATAATGTAATATTTTGGGGCCTCTGTACACACAAGGCAATGGTGAAATACTACATTTTTTCCCCAATAATGTAACCCTCTTATTGTTAAGTCTTATTAGAAATTAAAGGGGAAATGTACCAAGCGGTGTTATCACAATGGTAAAAATAGACGCTAAAAAATAACAGCCATTTACTATTAAAAGTGCGCCTAATGATAACTTAGCAATTTGCATCCATTTTTTACACTAATTATTGTGTAAAAAATATTAGCAATTTCTGTTTGTGTCCAAATATTAGCAATATCAGTGCACAAATAGTTATTGCTAAAATTTGTTACACAAACCAATAATTAGCGTAAAATAAGGAGGCAAAATAGGAACTGCTACATTTTATACACAAATGTGTACCTAGTTCTCTAACACCAGGGTTCAGGCAGGCGTTATTTTTATTTCTTATAACAGGTCTTAAAATCGTTCTATGATTAAGTGCTGTGAGGCACGAAACGCGTAGGGTCGGGCATGCTGGCATTGCCTTTCATGTATTCATTATTTTAATGGAATAATAAAGTATTTTACTATTTCTACTGCAGTGCCGGAGAACCGCATCTTTGCAATTTTTCTCATTTTGGATTTCCGTGGTTTTGAGACACGTTTTATCCAGAGCACCTGGCAGATTTACAATGTGAGTAATACCGTATTAATCCTTATTTTTTGGTCAAGCCACCCTGTACTTTTGTGCATATTTTTTAAAATCGTTCTAACCTTCATAAATCAACTGTGCCTGGTCTTAATCCCCTATTTTCGCAAAAATAAAAAAACAGGCGCAGCTGGTGCAAAATGGACGCAAAGTGAATGATAAATTGCTAATAAATGAATGTAAATTGCTAATAAATGAATGTAAATTGCTAATAAATGAATGCAAAGTAATTTGATACATTTCCTCCTATGTTTTTATGTAGAAGGCTGGGGCTCGTCCAATAGTAAATGGGATAAGAATTCTCTCTAGAACAAGAACTATGAATTACACATTCACATAGTAACAGCTTGGGTAAGGCGGGGTTGTCAGTGGAGCTCATTGGCTAAATTGTTGGGTGCACTTCATATTTTATAGAAATTTCATCAGTTGTGCATTTGAGAACAAGTTCAAAAACTGTCTGATAAAATGAGAGTATAAAGTTCAAAGCAAACTAAACAATGTGCCAGAAAACATTAAACAAGGTCGCCAGTGTGGGGAAAAAAGGATTAAACAAACTGACAAGCACCAAAATAGTTATTGAAACCAGACCAGCAATGAGGTAGTTAGAGGTATGAGTCCAGTTTGAACCTTCAAAGATCTGAGGAGTTTCCAGAATTCTGTTCCTTCAGTGTCTTTTGTCTATTTTTTCCCTGCTCATTCTTCCAAAAATATTCCTCTAACCCTTTCTTAGTCTCATATCTGCTCTTTCACATTTGGAACAAATAGAAAATTCTTAAACTTTTTCCTGATACTTATTTTTAGTCCCCTACTCTTCCGAAACAAAGCACTAACTCATTTACAGTATTAAGCACTGACACCTTTCACTCCTCTAATGTCTTGGACCATATTCACTTTGCACCACTTAGTCAATAGTAGAAGTACATGTTCATGTCCATGCAAAATGATGCAAAGAACTCAGATGCAAAGATTTCAGTTATCGCAGATTCGCAGTCGCCTAAATTGCTCACATATTCGCCACTTTGCAAAGTTTGCACAATAAATGAACATGGGGAAGTGGAGAATAGATGCAATTTCATAGCTAGATGCAACTATTCAGACATTAGTCAATGAGGCCCGAAATCTTTTTCATGCGGATGGCATATAACCATTTAACTTTCTTTATATATTTGACATTTGTTCTATCTGATAAATGAACAGCATTCCAATAAAATTGTCTTTAAAGATGGCAAACAGGAACACAAGAAAGGGCCACCATTACAGATTTTTGTCAAGCTGGCCCTAAACATGAATGTGCTCCTGTTATTAATATAGACAGTTTTATTGGAATGCTGCTAGTTTATCTATGGATTATAGTAGTGGTGGACCAGCAGCCAATGTGAAATGCTGCACCCAAAGTAATGAAAGCCAAGATGAAAGAAACACTGTTGTGTTCAAGTTGTTTTATCTGATTCACTGCAATCATTCCTCCACCTTCAGCATTACAAACAAACTCTATGGCAGTACATACTTTGTATGGAAGCACCCATACAATTTGAAGGTGTCCCTACAGATGTTGTATTTTTTTATATTGTTGAGACTGTTTCCAATTCTTCTTCATCCAGGGGTTATTAACTAAAGTCCGAATTGTTGCGTATAGGTGCGAATTCGCCAGATAAAGACAGTCACAATAGGCTGCTACTGTTACAGCCACGACTTTATAATGGGAAAATTGTTGCGACTTTATTATGGGAAAATTTTCGCAACTTTACAATGGGGAAATAGTAGCAGATTTGCTATGGAAATCTGCTGTGTGCGAATTCGACAGTCGAATTCGCATCTTAGTGAATAACCCCCTAAATTATAAATTTTATGATAGAGATTTATTTATCTTTTATATTCACCTATTAAAGTCTTTGTATACCTCTCATGTACGTTTGAGAGTTCTGAAAGATAAATAGAGTTATTCCACCCTTCAGGTCCCATATAATATAAAATCTAATATAATATAAAATAAAAAGACATATTCCAGAAGTGATCCCAAAGTCTAATTTTTAAAGCTAAGTAGTTAAATATTATAATTTCTAGACAAACTTTAGAATTTTTGGAAGCAGCGATTTCATCTCACTGTCTCAGATACTCATCTCTATGAAGACCTGTGCCACCGACACTAGCCTGTGTCTAAAAAAGGGAGAGGGTGTGTCTGAAAAAGGGAGAGGGTGTTTCTGAAAAAGGGAGAGGGTGTGTCTGAAAAAGGGAGAGGGTGTGTCTGAAAAAGGGAGAGGGTGTGTCTGAAAAAGGGAGAGGGTGTGTCTGAAAAAGGGAGAGGGTGTGTCTGAAAAAGGGAGAGGGTGTGTCTGAAAAAGGGAGAGGGTGTGTCTGAAAAAGGGAGAGGGTGTGCCTAAAAGTTTAATTCTTGTTTCTTTTACTATTTAGGAAAAAAAGTAAACGTCTCTGACTGATCATCAATGTACATTTCTGCCCCACCTTAAAAACTACAAGCTCAACTCAAATGATTCATTTAAAAGCTTGTTAAGTTCTACTCATCATCTGTTGCTCAACATCTCTTTACCTCTTATTATATGCTTATTAACTCTTTAAATGAGTTTCCTTTAAATTTGCACCACTTTTTACAATCGCCATCCCTGCTCGGTTTTCTTGTCATTACGTAATCATGTGTTTTGTGTGAAAGTTCCCTGATTTGCCATTTCACAACTAATTTGATACTGGTCAGTAAACAAACTACTCAGCGAAGAGGTTTTCAAAGTGCTTTACAGTCAAGCATTGGCGGGGTTGTGTATGAATTGTTGCGTGTAGGTGTGAATTCGTCAGCTAAAGACAGTCGCAATAGACTGCTACTGTTGCAGTCGCCTCTTTATAATGAGAATATGGAGAAATTGTCGCAGTCACGCATTTGCTTTGTGAATCTTCTGTTTGAGAATTTGACTGTCGAATTCACACCTTAGTGAATAATCCAACTATATTCAAGAATTGGTTTGAAACGTGGGGAACAAACTTACTAACTTTTTTTTTTTGTTAATTCAGAAATATTAATAAAATGACATTGACTTGATCAGGTTTTCGAGCCGACCTGTATGTAGAAACTACTATTTTATTGTAACTGATGTTTAACAGAACACATCCTTCATTAAACCATACTGATTCTCTGTGATCAAACAACTCAATTAACTTCTTAACATCTATTACTGACAAAAAGCTTATGGTGATATTGGCACACCTAAATATATATATAAAAAAGCAAAACCTATAGAAAGCAAAACTGATCTGGTCTCTGCAGAACATTTCTTACATCATCACTCTGTAAACAGTTGTTTCAGCATCCATTTAAATCCTAATCGTCCCTCTGCTAATATAAGGAACTCTAGTAATTCAGGGGACGCATTTGCGAAACCATGATAGAGAGCTCAGCTAGAATATCTGCTTGCCTGAAGTCTTTTTCACTTTGACTTTAAGAAGATTTATATACACCAGATGCATTCTAGTGCTGCAGGGATTTTAGTTTGGTAATATGAATTTTTCAAAGGGTGGAAGCTAGGACTTTCACCTATTACTTTTAAAGCCAAAGACATATGAAATGTTTATGCTGCAGGGCTGATTATGAATAAGTTAATACACAGATTACTGATCGCTCTAGTTTCATTGCATACATAGAGCAATGTACCAGAGGTGATTTAAACCTGTTTTACCTGAATAAAATAGTAAGCCTATCTATGGCTCCCAGATCATATGAAGTCCACAAGTTGCAGTGCTGATTAGTTATCTGGTCGATTAAATGCTACGGCACCATTCATCTATATGTACGTCTAATAAGCAATGAAGCAATATATATATTTTTACTTCTGGTCTATAAAGGAATCTCTGATAACTTTAAGTTTTTAGACTTAAAGACAACTTTATTTGCTAGTTGCTTTATTTTTTACTGCAATCCACATTTTGCTGTAGCTAATAAAATATGCAGCAAGTAGCTAGACTTCTGAATCATGATCCTTGCATACATGCCAACACTCTCTTATAAATAGGGTAAAATGTAATGTGTGCTGCCATTTCACATGTATTACATTTTTAATAAAGGCAGTGCGGTGGCTCACTGGTTGGCTCACTGGTTAGCACTGCTGCCTTGCAGTGCTGGGTTCCACCCTGATCTTCATTTGCATGGAATGTGTATGTTCTCCCCGCACCTGCGTGGGTTTCCTCCGGGCACTCCAGTTTCCTCCCACAATCCAAAAACATACTACATACTGTAGGTTAATTATGTATGTGGGACTGAATAGGGAAAATTAGATTGTAAGCTCCATGGAGCAGGCACTGAAGTGAAGGATGAACCTCTGTAAAGCGCTGAATAGTAGAGTAGCGCTTTATAAATGAACAAATACAATAAATATATATCCAAATTCACTTTGCTACAATTTGATGCATATTCTCTTCTCATTATTGACTAAGCCAGGAATGGACCAATGAAGAGCAGTGATTGTTGCTGGATGTATACTGTGGCGTAGTAAGTCAGATAGAATTAGGATGCAAAGTCATGTGGAGTGAGACAAATTCCCTTCAGTCTCACACTGCCCCACTAACTATATTCTATTTCTATGTCACTTTGTGCAAAGGTCATGTCACCTAGTCACAGTCGTCATTGTCAATTTTGAATGAATAATTGCCTTATGCTACACTAGAGCCCTGCCATCAACCCCCCAATTCACCAGTTTGATGTGATAAAATCAAATGGGTGAATTCAGAGCAGTTCACCTAGTCACATTCGAACCTTCGACACACTCTGACACTTAGTCAACAGTCGAAGTACCTGTGCATGTGCAATGCAAAGAGATACAAAATGCTCCATAAGATTGTACGTTTGTAAATATTGTAGTTGACTGAAGTGGTCTTGTATTTGATACATCACAGAATTTAGTCAATAAAGATGCAAATTCAGACCTCTACATGACTCTTCACACTTTAGTCAATAAGGGCCAGAATGCTGGCATGCACAGATCCATTTAAAATGTTTGTTTTATAAGTATGCAGTTAAATAGAAGTAGATGGAAGCTCCATAATGTCTGGTTTAGACAAATATGACTAAGTCATCCATTTCACTATGAATAGTAATCAAGGGGGGAATTCACGAAGCTCCGAAGTGAGGCGCGTAGTGTTCGCCTCACTTTGGAACAACTGACATGCGCATGCTGATGTCCTGCACGCGGACATCAGCACGCGCATTAAAGGGATTCCTCTCCCGGCAAGGAGACTCGAGTGCTCTCACCGGGAGGGGAATCCCTTTAATGCGCATGCTGATGTCCGCGTGCAGGACATCAGCATGCGCATGTCAGTTGTTCTGAAGTGAGGTGAACACTACGCGCCTCACTTCGGAGCTTCGTGAATTCCTCCCCAAATGTTTCATCAATTGGTCAGCATTTAGTGGTATACACCCATGCAGAATAGTTTCATTTACTGTACTTTTGGTAACATTAGTTTAAGCCATGATACTACTTTATAACGTAATTTTTTAAATGGGGTTAGTACTTAATGTCTGTCTGAATGAATTTTACTCCATATTTCTCCCTCTTTAGGGTGAAATTTCTCAGCAGTTTCTTGCAGTAAATATTGCAAGATTTTTATAATCAATATTTACCAACAGAAACTTTTCATTCAAACTTTTTGATGGAAAGGTAGTAGTCATACTTTACATTAGCAGTATGGCTACCTTTCCATTGAAAAAATCAATTGAAAAACTTGATCAAGAAGCTTCTGTCGGTAGATATCGATTGAAAGGAAATCTCATGATATTTACTGCAAGAAACTGCCAAGATCTATGGGGTAATTCAGCAAGGTGTGAACTCACTTCGCAAAAATGGTTATGCGCTGGCTTCTCTCCTACACGTGTACATCAGCATATGCTTTAAAGTTATTCCAGTCTCGTGAGGCAACTCGAGTGGAGGATCATGTCACACTATAGTGAATTAACCCCTATTAGTTGCAGTCGCCATTGTCACTTCTGAATAGTCTCCTTATGAACACCGGAGCCCTTTTATCAACTTCCCAATTTACCAGTCTGAAGTGGCCAAGTCAAACAGGTGAATACAGAGCAGTTCATCTAGTCATATTGGTATGTTTGTACCACTCCTTGGCTTAGTCAATAGTAGAAGCGCCTGTGCAGGCGCACTAACACACAAAATGAGAGCTCCGTAAGATTGTGACTATCATAGTCACCAGAATTGGTCGTGTATTCTCTACTTCACAGAGTTTGCTCAATAAGAGAGCATGGGAAAGTGGAGAACAAATGCAAATTCACAGCACGACTATTCGGATTTTAGACAATGAAGCCCACTGACTGGGAAAACTAATCTGATTCTATTGGCTAATTGCATTCCTATTACATTTTTAAAGGGGTATAGACATAAATAACTTTAATGCAGCAATATCCGTATATCTGTATTATAGTTATATTGGTTTCATTGTTCAGGCTCAGTAAACTAGTGGTGCTTTATAAATAAAAATATTCATTTAAACTAGGAAAAAAACAGTCATAACATCTAACTGCTGCTCCATCCTACACTCAAGAAAGGCATAAAGACCCCTTTGAAACTCTTTTAGTGAATTCACCATGACAACTTCTTGCAGCCGAGAGTTCCATAGTTTCCTTTGATCTTGATTGAGAAACATTCTTTTCTGTAGATGTATATAATACCCCCTTGCTATACTTACAGTCTAAGCTATAAATAGATCTTCAGAGAGATCTCCGTATTGACCCTTGATATAGTTATACATGGTAATTAGGTCACCCACAAATAATCTTATTTCTAAACTAAATATTCCAAATTGTTCTACGCACACCAGGCCAGTGTAGAAATATCCATCTCATAGTTTATGTTTAGATTAATTTTTATTGAGATACCCCAATAAAGCATTTACTAAAAAAAAAAAAATCTTGAAATATTTTACCCAAAATAGAAGTTTAATGTACTTTTTGAACCCTTCTTGAGTATTGGTACTATATTTGCTATGCACCAGTCCTGTGTAACAGACCCTATCATTGCAAAGTCCTTAATTATTAAAATAATGATTGGTCTATGTTAATTATTTCCCTTAGAACCTGGGGGTATCCTATCTGGACACTGTGATTTGTTTCAATCTTCTTAAGACGGCCTTGTTCTCCATTCTGGGTTAGACAGGCCATATTTAATGGAGAGTTTTATCGATCCCTTTGCATTTCATGAGATATGTAATTTTTCTTAATGAATACAGTCAAGAAAATCATGTTTTTAAGTTTGCTTTCTCCTCATCTTCCTTTACAATTCCTCCCTCTTGACTTTTTATTAGGTTAACACTTTCTGCTTAAACATTTTTACAATTTATATCATTTAAGAATGTTTGTGAGTCTGATTGACTGTGGTTGACAATAAGCCCATTTGTCTCCAGCTTTGCTGCTTTTTGGAATAATTTCTAGCCTTGTTGTGCTTCTTTACTATCTTCTTATTCTGGTAGTTGAAATGCCTTTTTTGTCAGTTATTGCCCTAGTTAAATTTTTAATTATCTATAAAGGTTTCTTCCTGTTTCTGTTCCTTTTATGTTGATAGGGTATGTCTCCGTCCCACTTTTAATGTCTGTCTTATTATCTCTGTGAAAATATTCTGAAAAACATATCTACAAATTCAAATACCATCAATAATCTTAAAACATTGCTTATTGCAGTTTTTGACTAACTGGTATCGGAACAGTTAAATCCTTTGGTCATGGCCTCTAAATTATTCCAATAAAGCTTCTGTTGAACCGTGTGTTCAGAAAGAAAAAGAAATTCTAGAGGTGAGGAATGAAGCACCACTGATAAATTCGCATCAGGATTACAGAAGAAATAAACACACAACATTCACCTCATTTCACGCTAAACCAGAGAGGCGTTCCTGAGATTGTTAAAGAAGCACTTCAATACAAGAAAGGACCAAACGCAAAAGGAATTTGTGAGGAGAAGGTTGATCAAATCAAAACCTGAAGCCAGTGGTTGTATGAGGCAGGAATTATCTCATTTCTTTTGCGTGTGTTTGCCTATGATCCTTCACTCAAGTATGTTATTGGATTTAAGTTCAACAAAAACCTTAAATTACACACCTATTGTGCCCAGGCTAAGCTGGGCCTCACAATGCCAGGGAAAGCTCCAAGCTGCTCTTTTTTGGCTGAGTTCAATTTGGTTTCCCCTGTCATCAAAACACTAATGAATGAGTAATAGGATTATATAGTCTTGTCTCAGAAAAATGTTGTACTTGTCAGATTTGGTGCAGTCACAAAAGATCCATAGTGATGGATAGGAGCACTAGAATACAATGACTTATGTTTAAAATTAACTTGCAAGAGATGGTGATGTACCAGTAGACTTCCATGCTTTTATTTTATGGAGGAAACTATACTTTAAGAAGAATAAAGCAAATTTTTAAGTCCCATTTTTGTGCATCAATGATTCTGTCCTTAGCGCTTGTACAAAATTCTGACACTTACTTTCCAGTATAGACAGAATCTTTAAAGGGTGTTAAATAACTTTACAGTTTACAATCAAGCGTAAGAAATATGTAGCTAGAGTACCCAGTAATCTGTTATTAATTCCTGTGCTCTGCATGCACAAAATGTTTTCCCCAATACAAATACAACAAATTAAAAATGACATTTCCAAATAATTGTCCAAATGTCTAGGTTTGATGTGTGTTCAGTGTAAGGTGGGCAGACTGTAGGGGGTTATTCACTAAGGTGCGAATTCGACTGTAGAATTCGCAAACAGCGGATTCCCATAGCAAATCCCCGACAATTTCCCCATTATAAAGTCGTGACAATTTTTAAAGTTAAGATTGCAACAATTTTCCCATAATAAAGTCACGACTGCGACAATATTCTCATTATAAAGACGCGACTGTGACAGTAGAAGCCTATTGCGACTGTCTTTATCTGGCGAATTCACACCTACTTTAGTGAATAACCCCTGTATGTGGATTTAGTCAGATAAATATCTGAAATTAAATCCACCTGTAATGTAACTGCCAATAACTATTTTAGAGAAAAAATATATTTTTTTAAATATTTTTTTGAACCTCATTTACAAGGGCCAGACTGAGGGTATTTGGAGTCAGACCCCTCTTACCACTAATTCAGAGAATCAATATTTATTTACAAAAAAATAATAAATATTATCATTCACCTGTAGCCTATGTGCAGAGATAATAAACACAAGGCACCAAGGGATGTGAATTTAAGTGGCTACCTAAATATAGATAAAATGGTTACAATTAGTCCTCCTAGTTTACTGATTGCTTAAGAAAAACCTTAGTGTTCAGATATATATCAAAAAGGCACAAAGATTCACAAACTCATATGGATAAACTGACTCAGAGTTCCTGAGACAATTGAAAGCAAATGTAACCTTTGTATAGATTGCCCATGGGGAACTAGCGATGATGCAAACAGTAAGTGGGGTGACCTCTAAACAAAAAAATCCAGCCCTATAGATCATCATTGGAATTATGTATTTGTCACAAGACTCCGGGCCCCCTCTTTAACTACTGTTATAAAAAATCTCATAGCAAAATAGTAATAGCGTAGCAATTGTTCAGTCAAAATATGGGAGACTTTGCACATATGTTTAAAGGTCATACTTCTGTCTAAATACGAATTTGAACAACATTATCTAAAAAGTTCAAGAAACTTTTACATAATTTTAGAAAGCATTTTATAGAGACGATCAATCACCCTATGATAAATGTGCCTTCGTTACATGAAATAAAATGAAATAGAGGTGTTTGTGTGGGGAGAGAGGGGGTGGGAGTAGCATAGCTCTTCATGTTGTGGTATATTATTATATATACATATTTTGGGGGGCAAAGAACAGTGTCATCAAATTAAATGGTGGAACAAACTTTCCCAAAAGGAAATTAGGTGGTTGCGCAGAAAGTGCTTAATGAAAAGCACTGTAGGCTAATATTAGCCTCCTCATAGGGACTCACTGGTCCAAGTAGGAATGATGAGCTCACCAGTAGTATAAAATCAGTAGAAACGATTTTATTGCAGAAAATGTACAAACCCCAAAATCAGAAAAGTTGGCACGTTGTGTAAATCGTAAATAAA
>WMED01016477.1:0-13300 GCA_019650415.1 Pipa parva
ACAAGGACACAGGACAGAGGTTGAGTCAACTTAAATCCATTTCAACTGGCTGCAAGTGAGCCAGGTGCTGTTAATTACACAAATTCGAGAAGCATCACATGATTTTTCTAAGGGTGCCAATACTTTTGTCCACCCCCTTTTTTATGTTTGGTGTGGAATTATATCCAATTTGGCTTTTTGACAATTCTTTTTGTGGTTTTCCATTGAAGACAAATTAAATGAAGAGATTAATACCAAAGTATTTGTGATTGCAATCATTTTCTGGAAGAAATTGAGTATTATCTGACAGAATTGCAGGGGTGCCAATACTTTTGGCCAGCACTGTACATGCAAATTCAGAGCTTTACGCAACTACTCTGCCTTTAGTCAATAAGGCCTATAATCCAATTAATCAACAAAAAGAGATTTCTGTATTCATTACAATGATAATACCCGACATGAGATATATGATATGATTCATGAGATATTCTTTATATCAAAGTGTCTTCATGGGTTTCAAGGCTTTGACAAAGGCAAACAAAACAAATGTCTGAAAATCAAATATTTAAAAAAATAATTCAAATGAATACAATATTTTGATTACCAGAACAGAAAAAGGAAAAACTGAAGCTGCACACATTACCAAGTCATATATTTCTGATGGTGCAATTACAATACAGTAATATGTGAATTGTGTTACTCTCCAGAATGATGAGTTGCCATGTCTAATGGCAGAAAATAAGAGTACTACATAACTACTTTGTTAATATCTTTTTCTGACTAACTAAAGTAAGTTCTTTAACATGTCAAGGTTAAACAAAAAATATTATAACCATTTGATTTCTAAGTGCATCACTGAATCTTATTTCTACAGTATATTATCAAAAGTGGCATTTTCTTTGACATTATGGAAATTTCTTGATTGAGGAATGAATACTTCTGATTGCTGCAGTCCTTAAACACATTTCTAACCGAAGTTTAAGATAAGTTATCTGCAGCTATTTTTCAGCCCCATAAGAGCACCCTCCTTTTAGTACAGAATGTCAGGGATTTTTCAGTATATATGTAAGCAAAGTATAATGTATTTGTTTGTTTCAATCTCAAACGATGTGCTCTTCTGCTCCATGCCTCATTAGAGCTGTTTGATTACTAACCTGCATGAAATAAAATGTTGGTACTTTTTATATATAAGAACAATATCTATAAAAAATAGTATTCAGTCTACATATATTTTCTGTGTCATAGTAATCAATCAAACCCTAAAACACAGTCTTTCTGAGTTATTATGACATAATGAAACATGTTTTGTCAGCTTCTAGATGTCTTTTACAAGAACAAACAAAACATTTAAACTTGCAATCAGTTCAGATATAAAATTCCTGTTTGAATTTATATTATAAATGATTGCATTGCATGCTACAGATTTTCTTTTTGTAGAACTTGCATCAGCTCCATGACTGGATCCAACCATATCAGAAGAGTGGATGGGGAGCTCACCTTGCGAGTGATGATATGCATCCTCTGCTTCTAGACCTGGGGGTAAATATTTAACAGTGGGGAATATTTATAAAGCTCCAAAATAATTTCAACAGTTTTAACACTGATAAATATTACCAAAATGGATATTCACAAAGCCCCTTCTGACCTTTTTTTTACTTCCAAATACGTTCACCTGGTTTAGGGTGGTGAAAATCCATTATTTTCTATGGTGATGGTCCTGCAAATTAGTCACAGCTGGATTCATTTTTGTTGAAAAAAAATGACAATATTGAATATTGCTGCTATTAAAAGGAATGGTATAGTGTGCTGCTTTTAACAGATCGATCTACAAATATTGATCTTTTGGGATTTCACCATTTTTTATTCTCCCCTAT
Organism: Pipa parva; assembly: GCA_019650415.1. Classification (NCBI taxonomy): domain Eukaryota; kingdom Metazoa; phylum Chordata; class Amphibia; order Anura; family Pipidae; genus Pipa; species Pipa parva. The sequence continues at coordinate 1,854 of WMED01016477.1, forward strand.
AAAAATCAATAAAATCAAAAAGTGCAGCAAAAGAAAAATAACAGCAAAAACGTGGTCATTCAAACCACAATATAATATTTAATTTTATTTGTATGATAAAAATATATATATTAAGGGCCTGTACTTTTTCTGTTTGTCTGATGCTGCAGTGGTAAAATCCCACAATGAGGTAGAGATGATGCAAATTCTCTGAAATAATTGAAACATGCGCAGTTACACTTTCTTCTTAGAGAATCCATCCCTTTAATGTCAGGATTCCTGAATTTATTCATCATCTCTGCACATTACTTAATCTCATTGAATTGTTTTATTTTCATCATTAATTGCATTCTTCTGGTTACAGTATGAAAACCGACTTACGTGAATGACAATAATAATGAATAATGAAACCTACAGTTCTTATATTTGCATTAATCCAGGATCACTTAATGTAACTTAGGCCATCCTATGCATTTCACTTTTCATCAGCAAGTAAAGTGAACCATATCTGCAAATATTTGGGGTTCTAATTATTGTTGAAAAATGTGAAATAATTCCTTATTAAAACATAGAAAAGAAGCAGGAGCAAACATTTTCATTATTGTCAGAGGACAAGAGCAATGTCCCACCCAAGTTGGTGATTTTAAAAGAAAGCAAAGCAGCAAGTAACTGTCAAGAACTACCATATATACTCGTGTATAAATTGAGAAATTTAGGTTAAAAAAAATCATTTAAAACCATATACTCGACTTATACTTACTGACTAGAGCTTCCTCACGCTACGGAATGACGATACACGTCTGCCGGCTCATAAATATTCATAGGATGCACGAACGTGGGAGACAGACTGACTATGGCCGCGAGTACATCCTGTGAATATTTATGAGCTGGTTAGACGTGTCACGCTACGGAATGACGATACACCTCTGCCGGCTCATGAATATTCATAGGATGTACGTTCAGTGGGAGACAGACTGATTATGGCCGCGAGAGGAAGCTGTATGGAGATAAAAAGAAGGTAGGATACTCTGTCAGCTCCTCACACACTTTACAGCCCCCCACTCCTTCCTCAACTTATACAAGGGTCATAGCAAATTTCATAATTTTTGGCCCAAAAACTCACCTCGACTTATACGAGGTCAACTTACACTCGAGTATATACGGTAAGTCAATCTAATCACTTGTATATTGCAAGTAGTAAAGGCACTGATAACAAAACAACCAAAGTGAAGAAAACCTATATTTATTAAGTTAAGGCTACAAAACATTATTGTCATGCACACAGCTAATTTCTGTAGCATATGATAGCTCAGTTTCACTGGATTATTCTTTAATATTACCAAATCACAGCGCAAACAGTACATTCAGAAAGTACACATACTCCATCATTTTGTCACCTTACAGCCTTTTTCTATATAGAATGGTATCCCTTTTTTTATCATCAGTCTAAACACAAACAACAATGAAGGAACATCATTGGAAAGACCTTAAAAAAGCTGTGCATCAATCTGACACAGCTTAAAAAACAAAAATCTGCAAAGGTGAGTCAGAAAAAAAGTCCAGGTGGGATATGCTTGCAGTGTCAATCAAGAAGACTTCTCGCTATAATTCACTGCAAAAGTTAACTCAACGAAGTACTGAGTAAAGGATCTGAATACATATATAGATGAGATAATTCACTTTTTTTTAAATTTCAATACCTGTACAAATTTAAGTGTCATTATGGAATAAAGTGTGTAGACTAAAGAATAAATGAATACATATTCTTCATTTAGGATAAAGAAGCTTGTTCATTAATGCACAAACTTGACTGTTGATGTGAATTTGTGTCACTTTAGGTAGATGTGAATTAGGGGTGGGCGATATTGCAAAAAAATGCAATATCGATTATTTTTTTTACTTACCCAATAACGATAATCGACGATATCATCCTTTTCAGCGTGCGCCTCATCCTCTGCTGCCTCCCAAAAGTCTGCATAGGGTGTCCTGCACGCTTCAGTTCAGTGTGCGCCTCATCCTCTGCCGCCTCCCAGAAGTGCAGAATTCCGGGAGCCGCACAAGCGCACGATATTGCCGTCTGGCAATATCGGTAAACCCCGGTGTGCGATATTATCGTAAATGATACATATCGCACACCCCTACTGTGCATTTCCTATTCCTTATTCAGCAGTGGATTCCCTTAGCAAAGAAATTACCACTGGACATGATTTCTTGCACAGTGTGACATAGTCAGTCGATGAGTAGTAGGATATGAAAACAACCAAGAATTCTGAGGAAAAAGCGCAAATGACACACATAGCGTAACCTGTGTAACTAGTGTGGAAAAAGTATAGCCCGATGCACAAAAAAAGGAGGATGTTGTGATAAGTGAAGAATGTATTATATACACCACGTGTAGTATAAAAAATGGCCGCTCACCGACTCTTATGTGGATAATCACTTTGAATGATAAGGATTTCAATGTGATGAACAAATTGCCAACATCTATTGGTAAAAAGGAACCAAGCCACTCCAAATTCCAATGGAATATAAAAAGGAAACAAAAATGCTCCACATAGAGTAGTACAGTTTAATGCTTAAAACCTTTAAAATGATATAAGTATTGCACTTACAAAGCACTTTCTTGTATCACGCATAAAATCAAATCCAACTAGTTAACAGCTCCTTGTCCTCCTTAAACTTCAGTAGAAATTTACAAGTACCGACCTGTAGACTGTTGCAAACATTGGTGGTCGCTGTATGTGGGAGGAAGTATGTCACCCTCTGGATAATGGGGCGCTGCTCAACGCGTTTTGCCAGGCACTGCGGCTTCATCAGGAGCAGAAAAATAATGATGTTAAAACATATATAAAGCGCACTATATATATAGTCGTGCTATCAGGGATCGCGGGATAATTGCGTCATTTCCGGTTTGGTAGTATTGCAAATGGGAATGGTATGTCTAGTGCTGGAATGCAAGATGTCAACTGTGTTCCAAATAAAACGTCATATCCAGTTTGACTGAGATGCGTATGCTTGAAGTGATGTAAATCTTGTGTGCGCGTGCAACCAATAGTAGGTTGTAATCACAAAAACTTGTGACCATCATGATGGCAGAATATGAAGAATCCGACACTCCCGAGTAGTAAAAATTAAAAGTAATCCTTTATTGTAACTCCATTAAAAATCGCAAGTACACAATTCAAGCTTGAATTGTGTACTTGCGATTTTTAATGGAGTTACAATAAAGGATTACTTTTAATTTTTACTACTAGGGAGTGCCGGATTCTTCATATTCTGCTATTTGAATACGTTGGAAATCGTTGTGTCCTGGCACCCCTCATACCTCTTGGGATTGAGCGGTCAAACTGGATGTTTCTTTCTTTATTCAAACCATCATGATGGGTCAAAAAAAGGGGACAGTGTTTGTCTGAAAACACACCGGAACGCAAGAGGATCTGATGCGTTCCAAAAGTACAGACCTCACATCCGGCTAAAGTGCATCCTGCATATCGGAGGTGACGTGTATGGATACCGGAGCTTGGATGAAAATTTATAAGTTCCAATTTGTAAACAGTGAAATCACCTGTTGATATTAGAGGGATTAGGTGACAAGGGTGATGTTGTCTGTGTAACAGCTTGAACGCAGTTACAACTTAATATGAAAATTAATAACAAAATGAAAATAAACTATGGTACAATCGATCACTTTAGAAAGGGATGGATGTAAAAATTTCTTATCAATACAGTAATCACTAATGAATAGCAGTGTTATTGCATGTAAAGGTGAACACTCAGTGTTTGCATTAATCTATTACAACTGGTGTAGAGAAACTCAAAAAAAATTTTTTTGTACAGAAATAAAAAGAAGCTTGTAAGAAATGTTAAAAGAATATTGAATAATGTATAGTAGGATAAAAAACAAGATGGAAGACAAAAACAGGGGGATACAAATTGATATTTATGTCCTTGAGGGCAAGATTAATGGTGTAAGGTTAGCTGACCAAATAATAATAAACTGTTTGGGGTCGATTAACATAACTATTAAGGGATGATTTAATGACGGCAAGAAAAAAACAATTACCTTGTGATTAGGATGAAGAACATCTACATAACTTGGTTGGAGTGTTACTAACACATCATAACTGTAGCACGTATGTCAATGAAACATATCAAAATGCTGCTAGATCTAGGCTTATGTTGAGACCATTGGGAGACAGTGTATTATAAAAATGTATCCAGTAAGTTTCTTGTTGTCTAAGTCTGGCGAGTCTATCCCCACCCAGAATGTTATGGTCTATTTGTTCCAAAATAAATGTCTTGGTACCGGCTGGATTTTTACTGTTTCTGTTTGTAATGTTGGGACACTGAATGGTTCTCAAAACCTTTTTTGATATTCCTCAAATGTTCGTTAAGTCTTAAATAGAAGCATCTTATTGTTCTCCCCACATACTTCATAGAGCAGGGGCAAATAATCATATACACGACGTATATACTCTTGCAGTTGTAAAATTTATTGAGAGTTTTGTTGACACAAATCTCTCTTTGTATACTTTTTGAAGCTATGTGTGAACAACAAAGGCATTTGTTTCTGTTGCACATGTATGTACCGCATACATTGCTTTTCTTAGATGTTATTGTGTCCGTTGTGTTAAGGTTCTTGGTAACATTGGTAGGTGCTAAAATGTTTTTGAAAGTTTGTCCCTTAAACAAAAACAAAATTGGGTTTATGGGGAATTACTGCACTCAACACTGTATCCTTCTTAATAATGTGCCAATGTTTTTTGATAACATTGGTTACCTGCCGATGGTTAGCGCTGAATTGAGAAATGAAAGAGAAAGCAAATCTGTCATCTTTAACTTTATCTTTCTTCACTAAAGTATCACTCCTAGGTTTTTGGCTTGCCCTTAAAAAAGAATTAGCAATAAGATGTGGATCATAATTTTTACTGATAAGTCTCTTGGCCAATTCTTTTGATTGTAAATGGAAGTCTATATGACTAGAGCAGTTCCTACGTATTCTGAGAAACTGACTGTAGGGTATCCCTGAAATACAATTGGAATGATGCCCACTCAAAGAATGTAAAAGATGATTCACATCTGTTGGTTTTCTATACAATTTGCTTCCTATGTTGTTCTGCCCATGAAACAAAGTTAAATCCAAAAAATTGATGGTCTGACTACTAACATGATGGGTGAAATGCAAATTGTAATTGTTAGTGTTCAGATAATCCATAAACATCTTTACAGTGTCATTGTCCCCTTTCCAAATAATAACGATATCATCAATGTATCGGAGGAAGAGAACAATATGGTCAGAATAGGGACAATTGTTCCATATGTTCTCTTCCTCCCATTGCGCCATGTATAGGTTAGCGAAGGCCGGTGCGAGTTTGCTACCAATGGTGGTCCCAATCCTTTGTAGAAAGAACTTGCCATCAAACAAGAAATAGTTTTTTTGTAATATAAAACTGATACCATTTAAAATAAAAGTGATATATTCAGCATTAAATTTGGTATGTGTACGGAGTCTCTTCTCAATAGCTTCTAAACCACGTTGATGAGGGATACAAGTGTACAAGCTTGTGACGTCGCAAGTAATCCATAGGTAATCTGATTTCCATTTGATGGTGGAAAGGGTATTGATAAAGGATGTGCTATCTTTTAAGTAAGATTTTTGTGACGTCACTACTTCTTGTAGGTTGTGATCGATGTACTCTGCTAAGTTAGATGTCAAGGACCCAATCCCGGACACAATGGGTCTCCCGGGTGGGTTAACAGTGCATTTGTGGACTTTGGGAAGGTGGTAGAAAATCGGAATGCGTGGAGTATTAATGAATAGATAATCATACTCTTGTTTATTAATGATGTTGTTGTTAACTGCCTTATTAAGTAGGTTTTTCAAATCTTTCGTAAAACACTGAGTAGGATCTCTCTGTAATTTTAAATAAGTATCTGTATCGTCTAAAATTCTATTCGATTCTTTTAGATAATCTGTTCTATTTTGTACCACTATACCTCCTCCCTTGTCAGCTTGTTTGATTATTATGTCATTATTTCGTTTTAACTTATTGAGAGTGTGTGTTTCAGACTGAGTTAAATTTTGATTTTGATTTTTAAGGGTTAAGTCATTTAGATCTCTCTCCACTAATTTCTCAAAAGTGCTCAAACAATCTCCCTTTGATTGAGTTGGATAGAAGTTGTTTTTTTTGGTTTTGTGAAAATTCTTAGGGATAGTGATGTTAGTAAAAGGATGTAGGATGAAATGCCTCTTAAGTGTGAGTTTTCTAATAAACTTTTTTAGAGAAATAAAGTTATTGAATTTATTCGCTTTTTTTGTTGGAGCATATGATAAGCCCTTCCCTAATAGGAGAATCTCATCTTTAGTGAGTGTGTAGTCTGATAGGTTGAAAATGCAATTTAGAGCCTCTGAAAACTCCTTTCCTCTCTGTTTCTTCTTTTGAATCTTGTTTCCTGCTCTGGTTCCTCTTCTTCATCTCTTATACGTCTTTTCCCTTTTGGTGGGGGAGATTCCAAAAAAACTTCCTGGTCTCTATCTGTAATTTCAGACACTTCTTCTCTTTCGCTGTGTGACCTTTTTAACTGCCTTGAAAAAATGGGATAATGTGTCTTGTTTGATGTTTTATTGGATCTATCGTGTGTTAAATTATCTCTAGAGTTGGATGTGTAAGTTTCAACTCGATTGTTGTTTTTGAATGGTTCCCTTTTAGTGTAATTCTTATTCGTAAACTCAATCCCATTATAGTTTCCGCGATCTCTGTAATTGGTTTTGCCATTAAAATGCTCATTAACTCTATTGGAGAAATTTCTGGGTCTTGCCCCGTATGTTTCCCACTTGTTGTGTGAAGAGGAATATCGTTTAACTCTTTTAGAACCAAACTGTGTGTTGTTTTGATGGGTGGGGCCTTTTTTATCTCTAAAAAATTTTTTTTTATTATTATTTTAAATCTCCCTGTCTGGTAATATCAGTAAACCCCGGTGTGCGATATTATCGTAAACGATACATATCGCACACCCCTACTGTGTATTTCCTATTCCTTATTCAGCAGTGGATTCCCTTAGCAAAGAAATTACCAGTGGACATGATTTCTTGCACAGTGTGACATAGTCAGTCGATGAGTAGTAGGATGCATATTAATACATGGTCATGAGTATTCCTCCAGTGAAGTGCAGTGAATCTTTCTCACAATGTCCCACTAACTGTATTAAGTGAATACTACATCTTTTTCTATAACTCCATATCCCTTGTTTATGTTATTGTTACAGTCTGTATTGTCATTTTTGAACGAATAGTAGCAATATGCTCCATCAACCCACTACTTCAGTACTTTGATCAATGTGCCAAAGACAAATTGTAAAATTTGACAAAATTCACCTTGCCAAATTCCCTACTTCGACAGGCTCTGACACTTGATGAATAGCTGAATTCCACACGCACGAGCAAGCAAAGTACTGCTAAGAACTCCATAAAGCCAGAAGTCCATGACTGTTGAAAGTGTCTGAATTGGAAGCGAATTTGCCACATTTAGGTTTTCTGAATACCCAAAGAAAGGGAAGTGGAAAATGAATGTGAATTCACAACTTTTCAAACCTTCATGAATAAGAAGGGTTGATGTAATGATGTAAGATCATTAGATGTAATGAAAAAAAGTATGTAAAAAGTGAAGGGATCTGAATATTTTTTGAATGTTAATAATTTTTTGAACTGTATAACCATCAAAATTTTTGAAATCTGGCTTGAACTGATTTCACTGACCTAAATCACTGGTAATCAGGAGTATCTAAAAAAATAGTCAAAGAATTATGCATTAAATAGGCTGGCATTCGCATGAGGCATTTGGGAGAAAAACTATGCCAAACTCAAACAATCATGGTATTGCATGAGGCAAAATATTCAGATCACCCTATGATACGTGCACCCCTGATTAAGGCAGGCAATCTTGAGAATACAAATGCAAATATTAAAAAGTAAAGTAAAAAGTTTTACATTTCAAATACTTTCACAGTTTACAAGGGAAGAAGACTAGAAACTCTTAGAATTCTAATCTAAAAGTTTGGGGTTACAATAAAGACTTAACTTCAGTACACATGCAGGAAATTAATTCTGTAGATGGTCTGGAAAAGATGGCTTATAAAGTTAACGAGATATTACTTAAGGCAAGAAAAATACAATTAGACTACTCAACAGAGAAGATATACCAAACATTTTGTCTCGAAAAAATAATGAAGATAATTAAAATGAAATGAAAACCAATGCAGATTAAATTACGGCGGAGGTTACATACTGAAAAGCCTAATGGAATTGCCGTTATATCTACAAAAGTGAAACAAACATAATCTGTGCAAGTTACTAAAACACATAAAATAAATCAAAAAAATGTAATGGGACAAATATGACATCAACTGATAATGTAAGTTAAGAACAGCATTTTAATCTCACTTAGAGCTAGGCGTTTAAGAGCATTTGAATTTTTAGGATTTTGGCTGACCAAGAAAATGGAACTTAATGCAATTCAGTGTACATAACACAAAGTTTCAAAAAAACACTTAAATAAGATATTATTACAAAGCAAATATTTATATTTGCATGCTCATGAAATCAACAAGAATACAAGACTCACCATGAACCTGAACAGGGTGAAATGTAGAACTTTATGCCAGATATAAATGCGTAAAGACAGGACTACGACTGGAAAGGCAGGACTATGACTGGAAAAGCAGGACTACAACTTGAAAGCCATAAAAAAATCCTATTTTTTTAGATTTTTTTTAGATGAGAAAAAAGTCAAGCTCAAAGGTACCCAACAGAACAGACTGCCACCTCATATTCAATTGATTATGACCCAAAGCAGATACTATTAACAACAAGCAATACACAGCCAAACAAATTGAAAAGGCTGAAATGTCACTTTACAAATACTCCATATTGTAGCTTCAGGGATATATAGAGCTGCACAATACCTTATTTAATTGAGGGTGGTGCAAAATTCCTGGATGTGGGACAACACATCACCACTTAATGCAGCAGAATATAGAGCAGAATATAGAACAGAATTTGCACACACACTTGCAGTATCTGGTGTATAACCATTTGTAATAAACCCATCAGTGCAAGTTGTAATGATGGTCTATTAAAAAAGGTTATGGTACATTAAACTGTGAATATCAAGAAGGCATACACTCAGTGCTAATTTTCACACATGTTCTGTCAGAAGGCAATGCCTAGGACCCCTTTTCTTATCAGAGTGGAGCTGAATAGGTACAAAGACTGCAATGTAAGAAACCAAGGAGCAGAAAACCAAGTAGGTGGCTTGGAAGAAGATGTGGGTGTATTGGGTTGCTGGAAATGTAAGCTATAAAAACAAATGTGATTTATTAGGACACTATTTTTTCTTTGTCATAATATTGTAGTAATTTTTGAGCTTGCATTTTCTTCCTGCTTTCTTTACTAACACAGAAGTTCAAATCTTACTTACGCAGTTTCAACTCAGAATTAACTGTAGTATGATGCGGATAACTGCATTCCAAGAGATATTTCAACTGATCTTTTTATTTTCCATGACTTATTATTAGTATTATTAGACTTCGCTTTGCTTCTTTTTTTTAACCGAGTAACCTTTTTAATAACTTAGGGTCACTGACTGTTGTCAACTAGTTTATCAAATAATCTGAAGTTTAACTGTTATATTTTGAATTCTATTTAATTACTTACCTTTCTGTTTAGACCCTGCACCATAGCTCTTACAATAAGTAAGACCAAACAGAAGACCATTTAAATGTAAATAAGAACATTAAATGAAGAGTCCAGCCCAATTAATAAAAAGTAATGTGTGTTGTAAATGCATAATACATTTTTTTTCTTTTATGTGAGCAAAGGAATTAATTGTTCCATCTGTGTAGCGGTACACAGCTCCTTATGTGTTTACTACCTAGTTGGATGGATGTAACATTCTTTTGCCACTGACATAACGGTCTCAGGAAAGTCAAAATTTGTAGTTGATTTTAATTGTTAATGAATTACCATGCACAGTTACAATACTTACAGCTAATGGTTTATGCCAGGGGTCTCAAACTCAATTTACCCGGGGGCCGCTGGAGGTAGAGTCTGGGTGAAGCTGGGCCGCATCAGGTTTTCCACAAGCAAACAACAGATTAAAAACAATACACGGACCTGCGGGGCAATCAACAGTTTTGTGGAAAAATATGCAGCTGTGCTGGGTGATTTGCATCTGCTGGGGAAATTAGCACCTTTGTGGGGAAATATGCGTGTCAGCGGGCTCTGCGGGTCAATGTGCGGGGCAATATGCAGCTCTGTGAGTCAATGTGCAGCTTTGTGGGCTACTGGCACATCTGTGATTTTTTTTTTAAATTATAATTGGGGGTAAATTTTATCGCTGAGGACACTGGGGGTATTGTGGGGTCACTGTGGTGTGTGGGAGTATTATGGGGGGTGTGGAGCAATTGGGATTTAATTTACTATTTGTCATTGGTGGCTGTGGGTGGGTTGGTGGGGGACTCTTACTTACCCCCCGGCAGAGATTGGCAGCTGTGCAGCGGCAGCACTAAGGAGGAGAAGGAACCCGGAAGCACTGATCACATGTGCTCCCGGGTTCCTATTGGCTCCTGTGACCCGATCAGTCACAGGAGCCCTCCTCTTTGCACGGAGGGAGTCAACTAGGACTCCTTCTGTGTAGGATCTAGTGCTCCACCGGCGAAAAAAAAGCCTGGTGGAGCGCAGGACCGGGGGTTGCATTTGGCCCGCGGGCCACAAGTTTGAGACCCCTGGTTTATGCTATCAGTAGCAAGCACTGATACTAGGCATGAGAGAGAGAGAAACCAAATCCATATAAAAATAAAGTCAATATTTTAGCCATTTCTTTAACAATTGCTTGTGCTGGTTTAACTACACCTTTCAGAATTTAAAAAAAAAAGGTAGATGACAGTTTAAAGGTTCTGATTGGTTATTTAGCATTATCCAGCCTGTCTGTCAATTCCTTAACTCAAGATTCCAAACTGAACTGCTGAAGAGGAAGTAACTGAGAGAGGGAAGAAACTTCAGTACCAAACTGGCCCTAAATTGTAAAGGGTGAAAATAAATAAATAATTTATATGACAAAAAGCATTTATTTAACTTTTATTTAACAGTGCCAAATAAACTGGCAAATAAATGTTGGTGCCTAAACTGCTCCTTTAATGTGAAAAAAAAAATCTAAAAGAAATGAAGAAAATTCAAAATTTCAATACAAATTTTACAAAAAGAAAATTTCTTAAATACCCAAAATAGAGCAATTCTGTGTATGGATGTGTCAGAAATCATATCATAACATAATATCTAGGTTTAACCAACAACATAAAGCAAGGAGAGATTACAATGCACTGAATATGTACAGGGGTTAGACAAAAAACTGAACACCTGTCATTTTAGTGTGGGAGGTTTCATGGCTAAACTGGACCAGCCTGGTGGCCAA
>WMED01016478.1:0-13300 GCA_019650415.1 Pipa parva
GATCAGTCAATCCGAAGTGAGGCGAACACTCCGCACCTCACTTTGGACTATCCTGAATTCCCCTCCTACAGTCCACTGGCAGTTTGTTTTACACCACTCCAGCTGATGCTTGGCATTCCATATGGTAATTTTAGGCTTATGTGTAGATTGTAGACCATGTAAACCCATTTCAAAAAGCTGCCGATGTACAGCTCTTATGATATCTAATAAATGATAAGTTTCAGGTAAAACGCAATACACATTACACTATTGTTTGCCAGGCTCTGTGATAAAACAAGATCTCCTCTGTTACCTCAGAGAGAGTCCATCACTTTAAAATCTTTGAAAACGTCTAAGCATTCTCAGACCTTTTACTCCTTGTCCCTTTTCCTTACCTCTAGGGTTCCTGTTTCCTATCCCCAAGTTCCTGTACCTCATGATAATGTGTGGATACTGGCTAACTCTTGGTGCAATGTCTTTTATATGTCCTTGGGCTTACCTGGTATCTGTATCATATTTTATTGTGTACATACCTTTTTTTGTCTCTATTATCCTTTTTGTACTTACCCACTAATTAGCCTCCTTCCTCATCCTTTAGTCTTTTCTAGGACTTAAAGAGAGACTGAGAATCACTTTAGTCCTCACTGCCCCTATTGCTTGCTTCTGACATTTATATCACTTCTCCTCTCATAAGATCTTCCACATCTCAGTTGCAAGACTTCTCTAATGCTTTTCTCAATGTCTGGAATTCCTTTCCACATCTTAATCAACTCTCCTCTTTCTTGCAAAAAATGATCAAATTCTTTCTCATGATCCATTTCTTCAAGGAGGTCTATCAAACATGAGCAATGTGTGTCTGCTGAAGTGATGTTAATGCTAAAGATGCATAGTACTAAGAATATGTTCATAGCTCCATCTAGTGGAGCAAGGTATTAATTATAATGTAATATAATGTATATGTCATAGCTGGGAGGAGTATTTCCCTAGAGGTTATATAAGTTAATGTCCAGGATGTTGGAGGGTCTTTGGAGCTAGGGCTTCCACTGGGCTGGGTGGATGGTACTTGCAGGCAGCTGAAGGTAGCTGGGTTCCTGTGTTAGACCACCCTAATGTATTAGATAACCCTGAGCACGAATGGGGTGATATCCCCATTTAAATCTCAGCCAAGCAGAGTCTCAAGGAAAAAGTCTTACGGTATAATCCTGTAAGTCTAGAGGTACCAGTACACCCTGGGGTGAAAAAAACCCAGGAATTGTTGGCTAAAGCAAGAGAACCCTATGTTTATGTCCAGAGGTTGGAATGCCCGCACTGATTCTAAAAGACTGAGAGCTGTTTCTGGATTTCTATTGTGCTAAAGGAAGGTAAGTATAAATATACTCTGAATATGTGAATGTACTAAACAAGTGTGCTACTCCAAGTTCAGTGTGTGAAGATATTGTTCTGTGCGCTGTGTAAATAAACTGTTCCTGTTATAAAGAAGAACCACTGGCACCCTTTATTTGTTAAGTGTTAAAGTTACAGGCACTACTCCTAATGTAAGCAGGGTCTATGATCCTGAGAGTCTGAATCAGCTGTGAGTAAATCCTGACAAGTGGATGCATGTGAATGCAGGGTGAGTTCAAAATAGCGTTACACAAGTAACACAAATTATTCAGTTTTTTAAACTCTGAAAACAAAATTAATTTACATACGTTCCCTAACCCTTATAGTGGGGTAGAGATCCCTCGACCTCATCTGTATTTTTTCCTATGTGTTACATACTAATTTAAACTGCATAACTTTCTTCTATTAATGAACAACTGTAATAATGAAGATACAATCCATTTTTTAAAACTAAGCCACTGTAAACATTTAACCCGCAGAGCATCATAAAGATATGTATTGTTGTTTTGGGTGTTTTTGTGAGTTTGCTGCTATTTTGTAATTTTGTATCTATTGAACTGGGATCAAGACAGATGTTATACAAAATGATAATTGGCAGAGCCCTCTATACACACAGATTCATTTTTGACAATAAAATAAAAATACAATTTAAATAACAATTATAGACCTTTCCATTTTCAGCCTTTCTCTTACTTACAGCACAAATAAACAGGAAGTTTTTTTTCTAAGCTAGACTTGAGTTTTCGATGGAAGAACATGGCTTCTGTACAGCGTGAATCCTTTCAAAGCATTATAAGATATATTTAAGAGCCTAGTCTATGAGGAACAGCTCTCCCAGGCATAATTTTTGGTGCTGGTTGCATCAGGGAGAGTGCGCTGTGAGGAAAAGTATTATTTTTCTAAATGGAAGGTGTCAGATGGTCACGGCAATGTGACTGCGTGTTCAAGATCACTGCGTCCCATCTGCAATTTGTGACGTGTGAAAGATTCTGCCCAAATGTGCTCACCAACTGGAAATCCTCAGCACTTTTTTCTTATCAGGAGAGACCAAGATAACCAATGGTTTACAGATCACGGATCCTATCAAATTAATATCATTCCAGGATAAAATCTGCTTTACATACTACTATCTAACTCACGCTAAAATGACTATTGCATGCAAGTTCATTTATCAGTTTGGGAAGACATCCTCTCTATCAGCATTTAGGAATACAGAGCTGTTTTTTTTTCCATTTACTGCAGGCAAAGACGCACACATCTAGATGTACACTGACACACACATGAACACACATAAATTGTTATGGACACACACATGTGCGCATACCTTATTTAGAAACATATTTGTCAATCAATAAACAAAATGTATAGGCGCAGGATAAAATCCTAAATTCCTCAGTTATGTGCAGAAATGCTTAACTAGCAATAAATGTCAGTATACATTCTGGATTTTGAAATGCACTGTGCAGACCTTTTATTTATATTTATTTGCCAAACTTGCTGAAAATCTGTTCCCTGCACACACTGTATACACTTAAATAATGTGTTACTGTTATGGGGCTCAGCTAATGAATCTTTGCTCTGCGAAAGCTAAACTCATATAATACTAAAGTGACTTGAATTTGTTTAAAATCTTAATATTATTTTGCTCTGCGACTTGACCTCTCTTATGCCAATTTGATAACTATATTTTTGCCATCGTATTGTCAAGCCAAAGACAGTGGAAATGTATGCTCACACCTACAATGCATCCATGTTTTCAAGGAAAATATATCGTATTTCTAATTAGGGTTTATCAAGAAATCTTGAAAGAAACTTTACGTAAGATTAAAAGAATCTAGGGCTGACCGATGAGTCATTGCAAAATATGGTGGCCCAGCAAAGCAAACCTTAACAAGATCTTGCCATTTTGTTTTCAAATAGACCCGTCATGGAAGTCTACCCAAAACCCAGGGGAACCACTGGATATCCGGTGTTGGCATGCTTTGGCAAGTAGTTGTACAAGCCAGGACAGCAACACATCACAGCAGATAGAATCAGAATCAAGAGTCAGCAGCATAGCTGTAAACAGACCATAAGTTGGGAACCAGGAGTTCAGAGCTAGAGGCAGGATACAGGCAAAGGTACACAGACAAAGGACTGGGCACAGGGACACCAAATCATGGCAGAGCAGGACAACGTACGCACAAACACAGCTTTTGTCCAGACAAAACCAATCAATGAAATGATTTACAATTGTTCACCAAAGAGATCATTACATTACAGTGATAAGACAACTGCGCAGTAATCAACAGGTCATGACTGTTTAATACATCCTTATACTGTAAATGCCAGCTTATTAAATAGTTACCACATCAAAGGTGGAGACTTGTTGACGAAGAGTCACAAATGGAAATGAGTAGTGATGTCACATCAACCTTCTGTAGAGTAAAGCTGTATTAAAGTTCCATTTTGTGAAAAATAATAGTAATTGCAGTATTAAGAACTGTAAAATGACAAAATGTAGCAAGCTATATGTGATGCTATTTTGGTTGAAGTGTCCAGCAGAGGTTATTATATAGGGCTTAGCCTAACAAAAAATGCTTTTCTAAATAGGCATTACTGGCATAATTAAAAAGACTGATTCTCCAGTATTAAGTGATTAAAAAGTTTTTTTGAGTTTAATACTTATCCTCCCTAGTTGTCCCATTAGGACCTGGTGCTGACTTCAGGACAAACTAAACACCTGACTTCTAGAAATAGGCACCAGAATGGAACAGCACCCAGATGGTAGTTAGTAGAGGTTAGCTCCTGTAATAGGGCACATTCGGTACTTACCAGTGTAGTCAAAGTCTTGCCAGCTGGTACACCAGGAATTAGAAAGGGATGGACATCAGGAGAAGGGGTGGACATCCTTACTCCAGACAGAGAGCACAATGATCACTGTAACACTCTTTAATTGTTGTCAACTTTGTGCTGGTTTTCCAAATAAACGGTTTTGTTGTAATGAAAAACAAGCCCAGGTTCCCATATCATATTATCTTCCACTGTTTTAAATGTGTAAACTGTGCCCAATAACTGGAATCTGTGCCAGTGTGGGAGGGTTTTATTTATTTATAATGGATTATGTAGAATGTGGTAAAAATAGCAACTCACATACATACAAACACACACACACATACTGTATAATGGAATTATTATTAATATTATTATGGACATTAAATAACTGTCTGGACCTAATGAAAATTTCTTTAAAAGATAAAATATGTAATATACTTTCTATTAAAAAGTAAACGATGGTATAATTGTACTTATCAACTTGACTTTGTTTATATACCTTGCTCTTAGTAAATGGATTAATATGCTCTACACAGTGCCAGTTACATTTTTCTTAATGTTGAAGCACAAGTAACACATATCAAGCTAACAACACAATACTGACTCTTTAATGCTAATCTATTCCTTGCAATCTACTAGATACATGTCGAACCATTGGTGTGTATCAGCCGAGCAAAATCAGATTCTGAAAATATCTGAAAGGATGCACTAGAGTGTACATAATAATGTATTTTAATCTGCCAGGCCTTAAAATTAATCATGAATTCCCACAGAGATTTTAATAATTTTGAGATGATGTTTTCTGTTATTCTAGGACAGACTTCTTTAAATGTTGCATTTTAAAGACACTGAGAGCAAATTAGGTAAGATACAGACAAATCACTTGAAATTTGTAGTTTTCCTCTCCTAGCTAAACAGGAAGGTATATGATATATGCTGAAGTTTAACCAGTCCTTGTTATCATTTAGGGATAGACTGGTCAATAAATATATATATATTGTATGTATATTGCAAAAATAAATATAAAATGTAAATTTACAGTATTACTCATATTCAATACCATATGCTTTTTTTTAATCTTTTATTAAGACATTTTATTACAATATTTGTACTAGATTTGTTCTATTTTACATGAATATCACTGTTGTGATCCATTATCTATTATTATGCTGTTAGTATGTAAATTGAAATAGAGCATGGAGGCTCATTTATGATGCTGGGCACTTTTTTGGTTGCTGGGTCTGCTGCACTCCCAGTTGGCATGCATTGAATTACATAGTTACCCATATAGCTGATCCATCATATCAAGTGAACCATCAGTCTATATCCACCATATAATGTACAGTTTAATAATCCATTATGTCGCAATTTGAGGATTGTGGATAAAAGCAGTCTGCATTACAAATCATTTAAAAATTGATGTAGACAGGAGCTATAAGCATTATAATCTAACTTGTCTTATGCTACAGGTACTGTACATGTGCTTAGTCATAGATATACTAAGTGGGTTATTCTCTAAAGTCTGAATTGTCCCATAACTGTGTTGTATAAAATTGTCACAGCAGCAACTTTAAAAATTGTCGCAGTAGCGACTTTACAGTCGGAGCATTCTCTCAGTTGCGGATTTGCTATGGGAATCCGCTGTTTGAGAATTTGACAGTCGAATTTGGACTTTAGAGAATAACCTTCTAAGCACTTGTAGTGTGAAGCGCGTTTGGTTATAATGCGGATATCTCCTGTCTGCATCAATGTTTTAATTATTACAATTAAAGATTGTTTTATCTACATTACCCAGAGTGCTGGAGCATGGAATTTTACAGCTGTATCTGGTGAGTGAATACCCTAGAGTCCCCTGGTTTGGATAACACTACTCATTCATTAAATATAACTTTGGAGATTTTGGATGTTTGAGCCACCAGTTTTATTTGTTTAGTCTATAGTGTTTGCCCAGAGTAGCATGGTGCATGTTTTACTATTCCAACATACTCCATCACTCTTCTGTAAAACCTTCAACTTTTTTCCCTACCCGTCTAAGCTTGAGATGGGCAGGGCTGCATTATTAATGAGCACTCAGAATAACAATATTAGCCAATCACAAACAGCATGTTGGGTAAACGCATCATATTCTATGAGAAAATGAAGATTAAAACTGTATTGAGCTCATTAGTAGAAACAAGCGATAACTTATTGGGTAACTTAGAAGATTAAAAAGTGGTCTTCAAGACCACTCAGGTCTTGGTATAGTATGGAAGAAAAAATAAAAAGTGACATAATAAAATATGACACCCATGTTGAAGGTGGAACAGTCTTCCCCACGTGGATGTTACCATAACATGATATTTGACAGGCTAAATGCTGGTTTCTTTGGTCCATAGGTATGAAGAGTGGATTTGGAAATTGCCTCTTGCTGAAGCATTTCATTACAAACATTTTCATAAATGATCTATTTTTTTCGAACTCTTTGGCAGCCAGATGTATGTCAGAGGTATAGTGTTTAGTGTGTGCATGTACGTGCAACAACTTACCTGAGCCATAACTAGCTGTTCTGCTACAGTCTTGCCAAAGTAGTGCTACATTACCTTTGTAGGTGAAAGTATCCACTTGAATACTGAGCAAACCTACCAAGGGGAGAACTCCTTTTGTGCCTGTCCGCTATGTTTCCAGAATCATCAATATTTTTCTAATTTTCCAATAGACAATGTTAGCAGCGTGTAGATGTTTGATAACAAAGTACATTGCTGGTCTTTGCCATTTATGAATCATACTTAGGTACTTTGTTATCAACCTAGGAAAAAGAATAGGAAAATGAAAACGAGTTCACAAGAGACAAGATAAACATGCTGTAGTTTTCAAATCTTTAATTCAATTCAAATCTGTATAAATTATGTCTACAAAATGAGAAATTTCAGTATTTCTATGACAAATAAAGAGCATGCCAGTCTGCCCTATTTTGTCTATCTTTGTGAGCATTTAAACAAATCTAGACCAGAAGTGATATATTCCGTTCTACAATTATTTATATAAAAACTTGGCATGAATGAAAATCTGATAAAACTCTGGAGTAAAGTGATCATTTTCAGACTTGGGAACACATAATTTTAATAAGAAATATGTTTAGAAATATTGTTTGAGTAACAGTTATGATCATGAGTTATATACAAACAGATGACATGAAATCAACAAAGCAATTAACAGAACTGCAAATATCGTGTTTAATATAGAAAAATAATCAAGATAAATCATATCAGCCAATGATTTTCCACTGTTTTGCCTTGTTCTGCATTTAGTTTGATACCTGTCACTGTTTATACTGTCATTTATGACTGCATGGGAGAAGAGCAATTTAATAACAGCAGGAGGGAGCTTACTAAAAGCCACTGATTATAATACATAATATTACATATAATTGTAGCATATAATAGCTTCCCTGACATTCAATTAAACAGTGTAGAAACACTTTTATTTATTTAAACTGGGGCTATCTGCTTAAACTTCCAGATGCCTCTGTAGTCATAGGGTCTTATTAACTAAAGGCTGAATAGCGGTGTATAGCTCTGAATTCACCTCTGATTGCCACTTCCCCTATGCTGCCTACCCCTAGGCCTGGCCCTGGCGAAATATAACAAAGTACTTTGTATCACTTTGCTTGCGTGTGCACAGGTAATTTGTCTATTTAGCAAATGACAGAGTCTGTTGAAGGAGCAAATTAAAGGTGTACCACTCTGAATTCATCCATTTGACTTCACTATTTCAGAGTGGCAAATTGGGGGGTTGATGACAGTGGCGTAACGCGACTATTTCTTGAAGTGATGGTGACTGCCACTAAGTAACAAGATGAACTAGGGACCAGGTAGATAAGGTAGACAATAGATGTATTATGCATTAATGTACGATTAGTGGGATATGGTGAGGATGATGTCACTGTACTTCACTGGGGGAATTTACATCAATTTGCATGAATTTGCATCCCACTTCTATTCAACTGACTTCACCACACTAGACATCCGACAGTGTCCAACAATGCCTGCAGCTTCATGAATAAGGTAAAGTGAATTTGCAACTATTTTGGCAATGTGAATTGAATTGTAGTGAGGTGAACTTGACAGGTGAAGTCATCCTTCAGTCAATAAGGCCCATAGTTGGTGTCTGGTGTAGGCTTATTTCAGCTGAATAAGCCTACACCAGACACACTGAACACTAAACGCTAAATGTTAATACAAGTGTAGGGACAGTCTGAACTGCTGCAATGCAGTTTTTTAATTGATTTTTTTTTTTCACAAAAAAGGCTAAAGTTACACAGGGTGGATCAAACTCAGGAAATGAGATTTAGCAGCTCCAGGAGTGGAGAATAGACTGTACATTTATACATAGATCAATCGATGTACATTTCATTAAATCAGCACTAACCTTGTAGACAGCAAGCTTACTGCCAAACTCAAGTCTATATTCTCTCTGCCTTCATAACACATGAGCCAGAAGATAGACCAACTGATCTTAGGTTTAGGTTAAGGAAGGGAGAAACAGAATGTTACTACCATATGGCTATATGGGAAGTAGAACTAGGTTCCATGTGGCTCATCTATCCAGTTAGGATATCCCAGTGGTAGTGTAACTGAGAACTTACAGCTGGTACAAGTCAAAGTGCAAAACCTTTCTAATATACAGTCATTTAATTATTATACAAACAGGAGTCTCTGGAATTCATTTTGTAGATTATCTACAGAGGGCAATCTACCCACTATTAAGTAAAATAAAGGATGGGTACTAGCATAGTTAATCCTCATTATACCAGAAATGTCAGGGAATCCTTTAGAACTCCTTGTAGAAGAAAAAGCAAAATATGTTGAATGATTTTCAGATACAGTTGGCAAGAGACCATTTAGTAAACTTGTATTTTTTTTTAACTAGCAGTATGCAGAACTGTTATAGTCAGTGCTGCTACTAATCTCATCAGAATGCAAAAGCAGCGACTGTGTTATAAAACCAATGATCTGTTATATTCTGCAAGAATTTACAAAAGGCTAATGTCATTTACTGCACCAGAAGAGCTATACTATGCTAAAAAAAACAGAGATTTCAGAAAAATGATTACAGACAAACAAAAAGAGAAAATCTTCAGAAAAAGCATCTTTTTCAAGGCACAAAACATATGGAGTGAAAAAAAAGTACGCGCCTGTGGCCACTTTATAAATATTAAATAGAACAGAAATGATATTGCCAACTACATTCTCTTCTGGAATTGTAAACATTGCATTGCCTTAATTGTGACTATTTTATATTTCTGATTATACAGGATCTAATTACCATTGCACATTACAAATATTACAAGTATTGGACCGACGATGTCAGTTATTTCTGGATGAGAGTTTTACAATCTAATAACTATTTAGATCTAGTCAATAAATATCTGTCGGGCCCTGACACTGCAGTCATTTTAGAAGCATAGAGAGAGGATTCACTGAAAAACAAAGTTCTGTCTTGTTTTCTTTTTCCAAGAAGCTTAATATAATCTTAAGACTATCCCACACATTGGGCATTCAGAATTATCCTTAATGAAAATATGAAGAGCAGCTCCCATCTGAATAAATCATTTCTACTGTGAGCTCTGAACCAAGGAACCTTAATCTCAGGACAAACATTTTGGATAAGAATATTAATACAATCTTAAATACAATAGACTGGGAATAAAGCATTACTTTGTGTTGTTTATTAGGCTATAGAAGTTGTTGTGTAAAGTGACTTCTATAACCCTTATAAAATATTTGATATAGAAATAGCAGGGTGTTGACTAATTTTCCAGTTAATTTGGAGTAGTTTCCCAGTATTCCATTATATAGTGTCCTGTGGTGACCATTAAATGAAGAAGTACAGGAGTAGTTCAGTAAAAACAGATACAAAAAAACACACAAACCAGGGGGCGCTACAAATGTGATCCAAAAAATAGTCCAAAGTAAAGTCCAAAATGTGCTGTCCAAAGTTATTTTTATTATGATTGCAGCTTTCTCAGTTGTGAAGTGTGCTTCAACACCTTGTACAGTAGGAAAAACGACAAAAGCTGGGAGAAAGCGCAAAAAAGATGGCACTAAGTGCCTTATCAACAATAACTGATAAATAAATACAACCCAAACTTGCCAGTAGGAGAGGTGAACTGAAACTGTGTGCACCCAGAACGTGAGATAAATTCAATCAAACTGCTCACCAGAAATAAGATGAATAAGAGCCTTAAGCTGACGGACACTGGGCAAAATACACAATCAGGATATTGCTTTAAAGCAGACTTATATCACCAACAGATACAAACGACCATCGCTTTCAAAATCCATGTAGCCGAACTTCTAGACATACCCTCCTGATGAAGCAGTATATGCGAAACGCGTAGAGAGGTATTGTTTGTTTTTTATACACTGACTCTTTCTTGGCTGTATTAATTGATCCTGGCTTGCAGCAACAAGTTTATAATACACATTTTATCAGTGTATTTTTATTTGGTTTTTGAATGATTGGAACGTTTTATCTGCATATTTTTCTCTCAATAATAAAAATGTATCTACTTTTTTAAATTTGGCTGTATCGGCTACATGGATTTTGAAAGCGATGGTCGTTTGTATCTGTTGGTGATATAAGTCTGCTTTAAAGCAATATCCTGATCGTGGTATTTTGCCCAGTGTCCGTCAGCTTAAGGCTCTTATTCATCTTATTTCTGGTGAGCAGTTTGATTGAATTTATCTCACGTTCTGGGTGCACACAGTTTCAGTTCACCTCTCCCATTGGCACGTTTGGGTTGTATTTATTTATCAGTTATTGTTGATAAGGCACTTAGTGCCATCTTTTTTGCGCTTTCTCCCAGCTTTTGTCGTTTTTCCTTCAGAAAAAAGAGAAGTACAGGATTGTCTCAGTCAATGTAAAGGTCAAACAGCAGCGCTCCAGTTAATGGAGAAGTACAGGAATGCTTCAGTTAATGAAGAGATACAGGAGCGCTCCAGGAAATACAGAGGTAAAGAACTGCTCCATTTGACAGAGAGTTAAAGGAGTGCTTTATTTATCTAAGAGGTAAAAAGACTGCTCTGGTTTATAGAGATGCCTGGTTAATGTAAAGGTACAGAAATGCTGTAGTTAAAGCTAAGGTACAGGATTGTTCTAGTGAATGGTGTCAGCAACTGACAATTCTGAAACAACTGGGCTTTCTTTTATATACACTGCAGCTGGGTCAGATTCATCATTCTCCTATTATTCTTGCACCTTCTGGCTTTTACTCCTATGAGACCCCAAAGATCCAGCCATCTGCCTGGGATTTGGAACCAATACCAGATCAAGTTTTAACTGCAGCCATCCCAATTCAATCTAAAGGAGCAAAGGTGGCATTTATTCTTGCCTTTCTTACAGGACAAGCTCTGAACTAGGCAGCTATTTGGGAGAAAGGGAACCCTCTTCTGGATGGTTCCATATTTTCATTGCCTAGTTTAAGTGTTTTCTTCATGTACCTTGGCTGCTGTTCAGCTGCTTCAGATTTGTTACAGAGCTGTGGGAGATATGGCATTGAGTTCCATACTTTGGCAGCTGAATCTTCATGGAATAAGTAGGATTTGATTGCAGCTTTCATTGATGGACTTTCTGATTATTTGATCCCATTAAGGATATCTTTGTTACTCATGAATGGATTTCATGTCTAGAAGATTTAATTTACTTGCATGCTAAGGCAGATAATTGTCTGCATAAGAGGCAGATGAAGAGATATAGAGAGTTGGTTCAATTTATCAAATCTCTTCAACTCACCGGTCCACACAGGGTAGGGCTAACTGTGTCATTGTAAAATCCCACAAGATTTTTCCATTAATATATCCAGCATTCAAAGGCTTCAAAGTCTCAAATGCTGTTACCAACCACCATCAAATTTGGAGAGGTCAGTACTCCTGTCACAGCCTTTCTTAACTCTAGAAAGCCGGACATTTTATTGAAATGCCTCAACCCTCCCTGATAACTATCTGCCTATTATCAGGACTTTGTTGATATAGTTAGCAAGAAACACTCTCTTTTACCTCATAGGCCTTGCAACTGCCTTATTAACTTTCACCCTGGAACATTACCCCCAGAGGCTGAACATATCCCCTTTTATTAACCCCCGGCTATGGAAGAATATACTGAGAAAATTCTGACTGAAAGATTTTACATAATTGTACTTCACCAGCTATGGAATCGTTTTTCTTTATTTTATAAAAAGTATTTAACTTTACGGCCATGTATCGACTACAGGGGATTGAATAAGCTAATTATTAAGGACTGGTATTCTCTTCCATTGATACCTGAATTCATTAATTGCTTAAAGGGAGCTAAAATATCTACTAAGTTGGATCTAAGCGGGCCTTTTGGCCTTACTAATGTCCTTACTGTGTTTAAAGACTTTAAAAATGAGGAGGTTGTGGGGCAGGCAGTACAGGGTGGGAGGGGGCTGTGGGGCAGGCAGCACAGTGTGGGAGGTGGCTGTGGGGAAAGCATCACAGTGTAGGAGGGCATTGTGGGGCAGGCAGCACAGTGTGGGAGGGGAGTTGTGGGTCAAGCAGCACAGTGTGATAGGGAGTTATGGGGAAAGCAGCACAATATGAAAGGGGGGTTGTGGGGAGAGCAGCACAGTGTAAGATAGGGGTTGTGGGGAAGGCAGCAAAGTGTATTTTAAATATTGTATTTGTTCCCATTTTGTTTTGTTTTTTTACTTCAAAGGAGAATTAAAGTAAAAAAATTAAAAAACAAGTGTTAAAATACTTACCTTATACTGAACTGAATGATTACAGTCACAGCATGGGCTGTGCTGTAATTAGCTGGCACCCAATGCTTCCCTGACGCTTCTTCACAGCACTGGCTGACTGGCAGTCAGTGCTGCAGCTCCTCCCACCCTGTTACACCTCGGGTGTTTCAGGGCTTAAACATCATCACGTTCATTGCGGGAGCCAATGAGAACACTCCCCGCAATGAGCGTGATGTATGAGGCCAGGGAAGGAGAAGAAGGAGCTGTGCGCTGGCTTCTATGTTAGCCAGGATGCTGTGAAGGAGGTGCGGAGGAAGCATCAGCAGCTGGCTAATTACAGCACAGCTCATGCTGTAACTGTAATCAATCGGCTCTGTATAAGGT
>WMED01016479.1:0-13299 GCA_019650415.1 Pipa parva
GGCTTGTAGGGGCAGCACAGTGTGATGGTGCTTTGATAATCTTGGAGACAGGGAGAGCTGTGCAGGCAGGGAGAGCTGACCAATCCAAGCTGGATTTGCCTTGGAAGAGGGTACTCTTATACGGCGAGTATATCCCAAACTCTATATTTTCACTGGAAAAGTTGGGGGTCATCTTATACGCCCAGTCGTCTTATACTCCAGCAAATACGGTAATTAATTTAAAATCATAGAAAAATGATGAACAGGACACTAAAAAAATATAGTGAAAAAAACTGCCATTACTCCACCCAACCTTTTCCTATAGGTACTTCCCACTTAGTCTTGGGTTCCCACTCATCAACCTGTTGGGAAGAAAAATATTAGGCTTTGCATAATGGTGAAGAATATAAAAGTAATTAAACTAAATCCTGAGCCACACTCAGCCCAACCCTTCCCTATAGGTACTGACCAGATAGTCTAGGGCAGGGATGGCGAACTTATGGCACGTGTGCCAAAGAGGGCACACAGAGCTCTCTCTTTTGGCATGCGAGTCGTCGCCAAACTTACTTTCAGTACAGGCCGCGGACCCAATCTGACAGTTTTCAGGTCGGATCCGTGGCCTCTACTGATGGAGCACTCACTAGCAGAGGAGATCTCCTCCCCTGACGTGTGTATGCTCCTTCTCCAATGCAGGAGTGATGATGTCACTCACCAGCGCTGGTACTTTGGGGGATGCCAAAAAGGTTCACCAACCCTGGTCTAGGGGTTCCCTCTCATCAACCTTTGGGGAAGAAAAATATCAAGCTTTGTTTAATGGTAAAGAATATAAAAGTAATTATTCTAAATCTTGAGCCACACTCAGCCAAACCATTCCTTATAGGTACTGACCAGCTAGTCTTGGGGTCTGGGGGTCTGTGGGGGGAGGGCCACTTCTTAAGGAATGGGTAGTAGTGGTAGACTCAGACAGCGTGCCAGAGTGCCAGGAATTCTGATTAAAAACCTTACCATATAATATGAACTAAACTAAAAATGCTCTAATAATCATTATATCATTAGCAAGTGGTATCTTTTTGGAGCCTTATACTGTAAATTTAGTGTCCCTGAATGAGGGAAGAATCACCACCTACCACCCACTGGGATCTACCCCTTACTACCACATGCTACTACAAGTAGGTCACATGGCTGTATTGCAGGACCCTGGAAGACATGGTAAACTCTTCACGTCAGCGAGATGTTGTTTATTCCCTGCCTAAGCAGAGTGTGGATATGGCACTGATATTTTATGTCTCCCATAAGTTATTGGCAGCGTACCTGTGAATGGAAACAATAGAGGTCTGCCTTGGGAATCCATACATTTGAATCTCCTTATGTTCGATGCAGGGTGGTAATGTATAATGATCTCTGCTGAAGTAACAATGTATTTTTTAGTTTCTGCCATTTGACAGGAGCAACACATGTCATTTGTTTCTATGAGCATACATAGCGAAACACATTCTGTGCTGTAATTACTAAGTCCTACCTATATGTTGATGCAGTGAAGCACAACTGATGTGTATTTGAACAATGCAGTGCATGAGATTATATGCTATGACAAGCACTATTTTGGCCATAATCATTAGGGTTTGATGTTTATGTGCATTTGTGTGCACTGAACTTCAATATTTTTGCGCCAATATGGATACTGGAATCCTTGAATGCATTTCTTTGTTCCAATACATGAATTTGATGTCTATATGGGATTTTTCATCTTTCATGTCCACATGGGATTTTTTACCTTTTTACTGCTGGTGTTTGTCCCCATATGAGTATTATCATATACAGCCCTGCCTTCATGTTGATGTACTTCTATCATGGTGTTCTATTCAGTCACAGCCTTTAGTCACCATGTTTTAGAGTTTCCAGCTTTTCCAGGGCCCTGCGAAAGTTATTAAACTCGTAAAGGCCTACATAATCTCGGCTGTTTGATCAGTAAAAAAAAATTGATCAATATTTTTCAATCGAGCTTTTCTATTGGATTTTTCGATGGAAAGGTAGCCATACTACTAATGGTAAGGCTACCTTTCCATCAAAAAATACAATCTAAAAACTTAATTGAAAAGTTTCAATCAGTAAAAATCAATCTAAAAATATCGATAGATTTTTACCGTTCAGACAGCTGAGGTCTTGCAGGATAAACTTGAAAATGCCCAGACTGGTTTTTTCGAGTTTAATAAATTTCGCCCGAAATTTGAAGAGTGCTTTTAAGTATCCTCTTGTCTTTTCCTGTTGGTTTTGATGTTTGTAGCATGGATCTAGCACCCACCTTCCAGATATTAGGGAGCTATCGACATTATACATATATTGTACCTGATTTATTCCAAAATGTTAACTGCTAAGAATCATTGTTCAATGGCTGCCCAAAAGTTTTTCTCAGAAGTTTCTGACTCACTTTTTCACCAGTAGCCAACAAAATTAGGGACTATTATGTAGGCACTGAGTACCTGACAAAGAAGCCCAAGTGTTATGTTAGATTTGTATTTCAATAGCAGTTTAATCACCTCATGAACATGAGGCATTAAAAGTTTTAGCTAATGCTTTCCTCCATCACAGCAAACTACAGTGCTTCAGTGAGCAATTAATGAAAATTGGTTGCTGTCCAGTTTCCCCCTGACAAAGATGTAGTATCAGAATTGTTTACATATACCAGAATGGAAAAGTTTGAGAGGCTTTAGAACAACCTTTTACAGTCAGCGTGTGTGGTGAATTTCCTTTGAAAGTGTATTAAGTGTGTTGCTGGGGTATACTGTATGGTGAACTGGTGTCTTGGTACCTGACAAGGAATATGTTACATGTTCCCTACTGTCCAGAATCACATTCAAAACCTGCAATTTCAAAAGTATGGCTTCAATACATATATCAAATAGAGGTATCAGAAGCTGATTTCCCTTTTTTCTCATGTTATTAGATGTGTATTGATTGGAGATGTTACTTGATATACTCCAATCAACAGTCTGTCAATACCTTGTAAAAGACAACAACCTCTGAACACTTTCATCTTTATCTATTTAGAAAATTTAGATTTATCTGTTAAGCTCTTTATCTTAAATGCAATGCCACAGTAAAATAAGAATAATCTATCATATCAAGTAGTAGAAAAGATTAGACATTAAAATAGATTCTTTTACTACAATGTTAGTGAAATGATGAGTGCCAGAGGTAGTGTTTCATAATTTGATTTTAAAATGAATTGCCAAATAAAACAGATTTCATTATCAACAAGCTTGTTGTGTTCTGTTTGCCTTCTCCTGAATAATAATGGAGAAAGGATTTACAAAGGTTAAACCTTAATTTGCATTTGTTAACTGTGTTAACTATACATCTAATTAAATAACCCTTAAATTGTTTAGATATGGGGAAAGGCTTCCTGTGGGAGATTTCTAGTGCCATTTTTGCCTACATGACAATTGTTTAAATATGTTTTAAAGACAAAAATATCCCCCTTGCCCCTTTTCTTCTTCATCCTTCTTCTTAACTATTTGATAATGTCTCACACCATTTCTAGTCCCGTACTTATCCACACAATCCACGTCTCTTTCTTACCAAGAATTAAAATGCATTGTCAAAATGTAGCTGTATGTTATGCAGAAACGGAACATTTTATATGCAGAACTTGTTAAATATCAAACCATTATGTTCTGTGATAGCTATGTTTTTACATTTTAATACAAATTTTAATATTTATATGTTTTCAAAAATTCTTTGGCATTCAGACATTTGTGTTCAATGTGCAAAACTGGCAAATGCCCCATTTACACATATATTGTTCATGTATTTTTCAGTAGGTGAAAGTGACAATTCAACTTTTAGTTCTTGACAGGAAAATGATTTGCTAATATCAATTGCCAACACAAAGAAGCCAGATTTAGCTTGATATAAAAGGTTTATTAAACGATCGGCATCAAATGTAGCCAAATAAAATTTAAACTTGAAGACAGTTGTTTTATTGTTATTATGGATATTGCTATGTAAAAATTTGAGGAATAAACAAGATCTAGGTAATTTGTTTTCTATGAAAAACTATGTATATTTGTTTTAGTAGAACCTCAAGTCATAATAAGTAGAATGGTATAGGTTGGGTTTTCATTCCATCAAAAAACAAAAAACACCTTTCATCCTAGCTGGAAAATGTCCATTTTTTTCACAGAATAGGCTCTGTTGCCCAATCAACTAGTGTACATTGCCCCAATCCCCTCCTGTGGGGGAGGGAGGCAGGCACACAATCAATTAGCTTTTAATTACTTTGAAATTCATATATTGCATAATATACTAACATGGTGGAGGTAGACAGTCTTCAAACTGATTTTAAATAATGTGGAAAAAACTGAACTTGAGTAAATGTATTTGCCTTGTGGATATTTTCTAATCGAAATTTTTCAATTTGAAAATTCTGAAATAATGTTTATGTAAGAAAAATACATAGTTCAGTGGGTGTTCTAAGTAATTTTAGGAATATCTATAAACTTTCATAAAAGAGAAGACAATAGGGCCGGACAGGAGTCCATTACTCAAGAGATAAAAGACAACTGCAAACAGAAAGTAATTGTTACAAGCAGCACAGGACCTTAAGGTAAGAGATAGTCTATTAATTTCTATGGAAAAATCCATAATTTTGTTAAAATTCGATATCGCGATATTTTTGTGATATCAGCAAATCGCAATATCGGTAAAAATCGGCCAATATCAAAACATTGATATTACCGATTTTTATAAATTTCACCCCTTGTGTCTCTGGTATGCTGCCGGCAAGCTCCATGGCTGCGTTTTCCCTAGCACTTCTGGGTTCACAGCCAGTCTCAGCTGGCTAATGTCACACGTGATGTCCGTGATATGAGATTTAAATATGAGCCCTGTGTGTCATTCTATGTCATCATACATTTTGTAACCAACAGATATTCAAGCCTGTTGTTGTGTTTAGCTACATCTGCCTATCTATGCTTTCTGTAAAGGAAATTGCAGTTCCATTTTTACTTCACAACTAGCACCACAGCCTCAGTAAGCCAGCATCCCGCATATCACAGCAGTATGCCATTATACTACAGGAGAGGATAGTCTAGTCCCACACTGCCAAAGGGTGCTGTGAGTTACAGTTCTACTAGTTGCTCCAAGTGATCCAGTTACAGTTCAGCTATCCCAGGCTTCCAGTAGTGTTTCCAAATGAGTCATCCAGATGCCACCAGTGAGGCATTAACCTGAGGGCCACAACCTGGGAGGTACCCTGCGGAAAAGGCCATACTCCCTTGCAGGGGTTTTAGGGTGAAAACCAGACCCTCTTTAGACCCCGTGCCTCAGTGTTACCCAGAGTCAACATCTGCTGTGGTACAGAGGATCCACACTTTCCTTCAAGACAAATTTGCTCCTAATTCCTTGCACTCCCTATTCCTATACTTGTACACCTTAGTTCCTCTAGAAGGTGTACCACCTTCATCCTGTATCCTTCATGTTTGTATGCCTTAGTGCTTCTACAATAGAAGTGTAATGCGCTCTGGGTTCGCAGTATGCCTCTAGTGGTGACCCAGTTCTCATGGTTAACCCCTTCTGTGTTCCCTGAGATCCATGACAGCAATAGAAATCAGGAAATACTTTTAATAGTACTGTGCAAGAATACTTGCTATTGCAGTCCAAATGACATTTTTTCTGGGATTTCTGATCATTTAATACAATAAATGCAGGACTACACATAAAAGACTAATACTACTGTTCATGTGCACGTCTTTTCAAAACACTACTATTAGTACTTTGTTGCTAATAATAAGATGTAATACAAATAACCACCAGAGATTAAGGTGATGGTTTAAACAATGTCAAACCTTCCTAATATGTGATTAAACTATTCAGCACACTTCAATCCAAATTAATGATAACAATAATGGAAGATACTTAGGAAAGATTTTGCTCATATTCTTCCATTTATTTCTTGACAATGAGCATCAAGTTTTTAGTATAAAAAAATGTATTGAGCTCTATGTGAAGATTAAGCCTAAATTAGCTGAACATCCCAATCTACTTCTTGAAGCATGTATTTTAACATTCAAGAAACAATCCCACTCATTATCAAACCCTTGCAGTCCTGAGTTAAGTTATTTTTACATTACTTCCACTTTAAATCAAGCATCCTTCCTGGTCATGAGTTTTCTTTTGCAAGATTTGCTTTTCAATTAAGGACTTACTATAACAAGAAATAACACAATATAGTCTGAATGCCAAACATGTGAATCCTGCTTTAAAAATAAAACAAATGTGTTTAATTGAAACATTCCTTTACTCTTGTTAGTGTGTGAAATACTGTTTCCCATAATACCCACAGTTGTTTAAAATTTTGGAAATGTCAGATGATCAAAGTAATGGATTGGGAGTGTTGGGAACCAGTAAGCAAAAGATTTTTCTTGTCTCCTCATTCCTTGCTCCTGCCCATATGATTTAATTGTGTCTTACCTCTTTATTTCTCTCCCAAACCCTCTCTGCTTTATGAAGCATAGACATAAACACCTAAAAGGGCGCAACAAAAACAAAAAACAAGAGGCACCTACTAGTGCCTTATCAGTGAAAACTTGATTGCGTAGGGAAACAACCCAAACATACACTTAAAAGATATAGATTTGCTTTAAGTGCACAGTGTGATAATCATATATAAAGAAAAAACACCCAAATGTGTGAAAAACACGGTGCTCCAAAAAGAGGTATACATATATTATGTGCTTACCAGATGGTAAGTGATAAAAGCTTTCAAATCTACAATTGCTTTAACAAAGCAGGTAACTTAAAAGCAAGCAACTATTCTGCTTAGAACCCAGAGTGCTTCTTACATCGATGATGATAAATAACTAGCAAGAAAAGCTTTCATAGCATAATACTGATTTTATTCATAACGAATCCAATAAAAATTGACTACTCACAAGAGCTGCATAAAATGTGTGTATATAGAATAAAGTCCTCTGTGGTACAATGTGCAGGAACCAATTTTGGGACACCCCAATTTGATCCTCCAGCTCCTTAACACCAACCTCTATGCGTTTCACCACTGCTGTGGCTTCATCAGGAAGCAAACAATAGTCTGCTTTATATTACCCTCAAGAATTTGTCATAATACAGCAGTTTGAAGCTCTAGAAGGACCCACCAAGGCCTTGGTCCACAGGGAGTTACTGCGTGTCCTGGAGGGCCAGACCTACACTGGATAATCCAGACATATAATAACTAAGGGTATGAGTTAATCATTTCAATATAGGTACCAGAAACAATTGCATGAACAAAAAAAAAAAAATATATATAGATAGTTAAATAAAATGCCAATGGTTTATTTGTTTTATAATAATACATAACAACTGTAATTTTTAATACAATAAAACATTTTAAAATATACCTGTTTCCCTTCTGCTACCCAACTCTTGTGAATGTAACCCACTTCCAGGTATATGATTACCAGTTATGAACCAGGGTACTTAAAATGTTAACATCAATGTAGGTCCACTAGGACTAATGTAAACTCATTCTTGGGGTATTCATTTCTACCTCTGAATTAGAAGGTTAACTTGCTTGGGGGTACTACTGAGGTGAGCTTGATCTACAAGGTGGATCCTTCTGAGAAGTGCATAATGTACTTACTGTTAGAACTACCTCAGGAACCTTTGAAACCTAAAGGGCTAATCCATATTTTCCTTTTCTTAGGTTTAATCTGATTATCCTTGCTCTTGGGTTCTACCCGACAAGATGCACTAATGTCACTATATTATATTACTGCAAACTATCCCTAAGGAAATTCTATTAGGGTTGTTTTAGAGAAGACCATGGTTTTCACTTTCTTTGGATTAGCTTTTATCTTCTTATAAGAAAAACCAAGCCTGCTGGACTGGGCATAAAAATCAGCTAGACCTAGACCTAAGACCTAGCTGGCCACTTTCTTAATACCTGATTATACACGTTTTGCAATTGAACTGATATGATAGAGATTCTGTGACCATAATAAAATTTTGAGATATATATGGGGTATAAGATAATACTTGTAAAAATCTTAAAGCTGATGTCACAGATCTCTTGGGGTTGACTGTGACTTTAAATGATCTATTATGGGAATGCAGTGAAGTGCAGAGAAATGCACAGATGTAGTAATACAAGACTGAGTGCTACTGGTAGAACTGAAGCAATCAGCCTGTTATGCCTCTGGAGACATTGAGGCATACTGGAACTGAAACAAATTTGGGATAGTGTGGAAAACAAGACCATACCACAATGGGTTGGCAAGGGATAAATCTAAGGAGCTAAGGTCTTCACCTTTAAACCCCCAGGGGTGTGGTCCTTGAGTTAACCCCCTCATTGGCGACAGTTGACTAAAACAGTTGAATAGACTTCAGGTGGATACAAGAATTATAGAACTATACCTCTAACTGTATCATTTGGAACATTGTGTACATTTAAGTAAAGAGCAGCGAGACCAAGAACTTGGAGCAGCCAGGCAGAAACAATACAGAAACAGACCTGAAGATAATCTGGAAGGATATGCTGCAGAGCTGACACTCTAGGGTCCTCAGTGGAAGCTGAAGATGAAGCTGGACTTCTGAGAAGGCAGAAGGAGCAGTTAAAAGCAGTACGTCATATGGCATCTTAGACAGCACAGGAGCTGACAATAAATGCTAGATCATTTCTTGTAACAGTGCTCAGCCTTTTTAATTTGATGCCGCTGACATCACTGCTCAGATTTGTCCCCCAGCCAAGAAGCACTGGATATAGCACAAACAAAGAACTTGCTAGAAGAGAAGAGCTGCTCTCTATGAGCACTGCTCTTAATAGCTGGATTCTTGAATCTGGAAGCTGAATCCCTGAATCTAGAAGCTGAATCCCTGAAGCTGAATCCCTGAATCTGGAAGCTGAGTCCCTGAATCTGGAAGCTGAATCCCTGAATCTGGAAGCTGAATCCCTGAATCTGGGAGCTGAATTCCTGAATCTGGAAGCTGAATCCCTGATTCTAGAAGATGAATTTGATGACCTTATTGCTTTTTGTTTGGCTTCCTCGTTAATGATGGCAGCGATATTTTATCTGTTAAGTAAACAGACCCTACCTGCTCCTATTGTCTGTGAAACATAATGTATATATTACATTAATAGACTAAATAATTCATGATTAAAATCAAGAAGTGCCCTAGAAAGTTCATATTTTAATGTATAACATCAGTTTGATTAGAACTAGTTAAGAATACTTTAAAGCACAATACACATATGGTATCTATAAAAGCATTTTGACTAACTGAATTTTTCTGCTAACACTGTCTTTTTAAGCTCTCTTTTATATTCTTAAAGTTTAAGTAAAGTTATTGATCAAACTATACATATATATTATATTTGTAATGTAGAAACATAAACATTGAAAATTAAAAACGATTTTGTGTTTTTGAGTTATCACCTCTTAATCAAGCAGTCTTTCTCCTCAGCATTTCTATGTACTTGCATTTCCTGTATACTGCCCAGAAGTCACCTCCCCCTAATGAGGTCACACAATGACTCATTCTGCTAGTGCATTTTTATTAATCTGATACTTTCCTTTCACTTCACAAGCCCTGATGCATTGAATTCCAACCAGACAGTGTCGGTTTTTAAGACAGAGAATGTGAGAGGGGAGGGGGAGGGGGCGGGGCCTCATAATCTACAGGAAGGAGGAATATTTTACAGAGGGATAACAAGTGCTGCAGAGTGAAAAGGTGAGAAAGGATTTCATTAATCGTTTTTCCAATTTACAGTACTTTAATGCGGCAACCTTTATAAATAGGGTTTACTTACACTTTAATACTATTTTGATGCTGAGCAAGTTTTCTAGTTTCTATTCTTTTTTTTTTTTTGCTAGTTTTATTATCTATTTAACAAATGTGAAATATACATGTTTTATGAAGCATGTAATTTGATTAAACTCATTATGCTGAGGCATATATAGCAACCAGGCATAGAATATTTCACATAGAATATACCATATAAACTTCTGTACTGTATTAAATACACAGTGGCATTTCTTTAGTGCTCTCATTGTAATACATTTTATTAATAAATGAGAGCTTTAATATCCTCATGTCTTTTAGCACAAAACGTATCCATAAACCTGAGGCATGTGTCTGCAATAATATGAAATGGCCTGAGCTTTTTAGTTAAGGAAAATTATAGCAAAACTGATCTGTTATGTAACTTTATGTCCTGAAACTATTTTACCTATATAAGATCTAAACAAATACCAATGCTCGTTTTTATTTTCTCTTTCAAATATTTGATATTAGTATTTCATGTATTACATTACATCCTGTAAATGTGATATAAATACAGTTCATTGTTTATAATTCTCTATCTTCTGCATTGCTCTGGGTGATAATGTTCAATCAAGCTTTATCAGAACTGGTTTACAGTACATTGGAGACAACTTTTAACAAACAGAGAGAAGCCAAATCAAATAAAAGACCAGCATCAATAATGGAAATTGTGTTCCTTATGAGCATATTCATCCTAGCATTCAGTTTCATAGTTGCTTTGCTCATTTCATAATTCATTTTATATCCTGCAGTAAAATAATTTGGTAGCATGAGCTATAGTTGTATTGTGGAATATAAGCATTAAATCATTTCATTAAATGCAATGCACTAACTACAATGGGGCTGCAGCTCTACTTTGTTGCATCACAATAACTACAGGGAAAAATGAGCAAATATGTTATTTAAAGCAAAATACAGTAAAGAACTGCACAAAGTGTTCTGTACTAAGCTTTATCTGTGCCCTTACCAAGGTTTTCCTCCACATTAAGTGATATGCACTTAGAAATGAAAATCTCTGCATTCATTACTGTATTTTACAGACATGTAAAATAAACAACTCCATATCTGTAATAGTATATACAGTATAATATTGGTAATAAATGTTATGATGTGTGATAAATACTATATAAAGCATGCTAGTTCCCTTCATCCAGACATCTCATACTTAAGAGTATGACATATCTATTTCAATATAGGTACCAGAAACAATTGAATGAACAAGAAAAACAATATATACTGTTAAATAAAATGTCAATTTTATATTTACTTTATAATTATACATAACAAACTGTAATTCTTAATACAATAGAACATTCCAAAATACACCTGCTTCTCTAATATGCACTACATAATAAAATACATTTACTGACATCTAAACAAGGTAAACATACACATAACCCTAACTTAAAGAGTAAGTAAACCCTGTCTATAAAGAAATCCCCATTTACGCATTGTCAAGCAAAATAGCGATTAAGAAACTCCTGATTCACCTCTTAATTCAGCAGAGCTCAATATCCCCCTGTAACTGCTTTCTCTTAACGATTTCCCTGCTGTGTGTAGTCACTCCCCCTCCTTTCCCTGGCTTCCTCTCTCCACAGCCAACCTCAGAAGCAGCTGAACAGGTTTCATCTGCCCATTCTCAGGGATAGAAACAGGTTTTTTATATAAGAAGAAGGGAAAGGGATTCCACACAAGAACGTGCTCCTTGAATAGTTCTATGATGTCATTCGGGAGGTGGGGCTTATTGGCACTATACAAGAAGAACCTGTACACAGAATGGCTGTGGGAGCAGGGCTGTTTAAGCAAGAGGAAAGTACTACTGATCCCAAAATTGTTTTTAGAATTTAATGTTTAAGTTGGCTTTCTATATGTATACATGTCAAATAGAAATAATGTTTTATTCAAATTTTTCATCTCCTATGTACTGTATAATTAAAGCTAAGAAAAAAGAAAAAAGTTTTAAATATATCACGAACAGCCACAACTAAAATCTGAAATAACCCACAACAATAATATGCAACATATGGAAATGTAAAGTGGAAATTATATTTTCAAAATAAAAACTGTAAAGATGTAGATTAACATTTATTGAATTTGCTTCAACTTTTTGATATTATTTAATTTTTAAAACATATAATACTTTGTGCAATGCTACATAAAGATAATGCCGAAACAAAGCAACATTAGTGTATGTATAAATATTTTAAACTAAATTGCTAGGAGATAAACAAGGAAATAAACATAGGGAGACATAAAAGTTTGAGCAGCATTTTAACTTACATATTCTGAACAAACACGTATGTTAGCATTCATTTGAAAACTGTATTGTTACCAACAGCAAAAAAAAGAGCTAGCATTATCATTTAAAATTACTTGAAAGCAAGCAAGCTTTGCACTAAAGAAATTGGGAATTTTGCCAAATACTAGGCTTTATAAGAAGAAAAAATAGTAGCATCAGTGTCGGACTTACATCTCAGGAGCTTCCAGGCACAGAGAGGGTTATTGACTAAAGTGAGAATTCGACTGTCAAGGGAATACTCATCACTTCGGGTGGTGACACCCAGATTCTCTACTCTCTACTTTGACTAAATAGCTGATTCTCATAGTAAAGATGTAACCACATTAGAATTCCTAAAGTGATATTGCGACCGTAACATTAGCTGTCTAATTAGGGCAATATTTATTAAACTAAGAAAAGCTCCTTTTCACTTTTCTGAGTTTAATCCCGTGAGAACCCGGAAGTTTCTCATGGTAAGAATCGCGAGATTTGTTTCGATCAATACTTACCAAGAGAAACCTTTTTCCATTGAATATTTTCATGGAAAGGGTAGCCATACTTTACATTAGTGTAGTATGGCTATCTTTCCATGGAAAAATTAGATCAAAAAAGTTTCTCTTGGTAAGTACCAATTGAAACAAATCTCACGATACTTACCTCGAGAATTTCTCGAGTTCTCATGGGATTAAAAATGGAAAAGCGAAAACGAGCTTTTCCAAGTTTAATAAATTTTGCCCATAGAAATTGTGTAGTGTGCGACAGTTATTTTTCTATTAGGCTCACCTTCCATTACAGATCAATATCAATATCCTTTAGATGTATGTATGTATAATTTTATTTATAAAGCACCACAAATTTACACAGCGCTGTACAGTTCAGCAACACAAGTATAATATAGACATGGGAAAAGTGCATTAAACAATACAAGTATAATATCACAAGGATACTTCACTTTAAATGCCAGGTTGCAGCTGACACAAGAGGTTGGAGGTCCCTGCCCCATGGATAATCACCAAACAGAAAATAGGCCGCTGCCAATCCCTTACAGCCTTGCGTTTCGGGTGCCAGGAGGAGGAAGACGTATCTGTTAACAGCAGAAAATTCAAAAAGCTCTCCAGCACTCCAGCTTGTAAAAACAATTCTTGTAATACTTTATTGTGATACCATGGTCAAATCTTAAAAACAATTACACACATATCATAAGGCCTACGCGTTTCGCACCC
>WMED01016480.1:0-13299 GCA_019650415.1 Pipa parva
AATTATGCAGACATATTGCTGGAGTTCAGTCCAGGTTTTTAAATCACCTCAGCTGCAGGCCTGATTAAAAGGCAGCTGGGAGAGCCAGTTGGGGGTTGGAGCTGGAAGTCTGAAAGTTGTTCCTTTGGCTGAGGCTGAAAATCCTTGTGAGAGAAACAGAGACTAGTGGTTACAGACTCTGTTAAACAACTTGGCCTTGCAGCACTGTGAGACTCCAAGGAGGCAACCCAGGAAAAGGGAAGGTACTTGTTTGTTATCCAAACCAGTATGGGGTGTAGTTACCCACTGTGTTTTTGACCAAGGACTTTTTCCTGTGGAAATTGCTATTTTTTTTTTAAGTGACTGTTGTTTTACCAAAGAAAGACTGTGTTAAGTTCATTTTTCCATGAATAAACATTTGAATACGAAAGAAACTCACTGTTTGCGGCATGTTAAACCCTAAAGACTGCTCCAGTACTTGACTGATTCCCTACTATATATATATATATATATATATATATATATATATATATACACAGTATATACACTATATACAGTATATACTATATATATATATATATATATATATATAAAACATTTGCAGGTCTCTTATCTTGAGCCCTTGTTGAAAAAAAAACAACAGTGGTTTGTTTATAGCATGATAGCCTTTGGCAGGCTATATCTTTCTACTGTGTAGATAACCTGTATCTTAGTAATATATCAAGACTAGACCTGCTGCCTTGGTAGAGAAAGGAACTACTCAGCCACTCTACATGAACAATAGGTTTTTTTTTTTTTTTTTTAGAACTTAAGGAAATTATATATTTTTTCAGTGCTAATCAACTTTACTAAAGAGTATATATTGCTTTAAAGCACATTATAAGAAGGGGTTACTTTCCCTTAATAAACCAGAAGAACATGCAGACATTAATTTTTTGTTTTCTTGTTTGAGCAGGACATTGCTTTAAATTTGTATTCATAAATATGAATCAGAGATGCAATATTGTTTATTTCTGCTGAAGTATTTTCTAGAGACATTTGTTTAACTTTGATTAATATTTAAATGGAAGCTGCCATGTTGTCAGCTCTGTGTGAGCCAGTAAGCTATAGAACTTAGCTAAACCATTGTTGAAAAAAAAAACAAAAACAGATGTGCGCTTCTATTGCATTCTATACATAATGACCCAGGAGGATTATGGGACACAGACAAAAAAAAGGATGCTCAAGGGCACACATTCTTTAGCCCGTCCTTTAGACTCATCAACAATATGTGTTTTCTGAATATTCACATAAAAACCCTGGTAGATCTTTATAAATATATGATTCAAAGTGGTCCACCTATTATGAGATGTAATTGTACAAATTATCAGAACTGCTGGTGGATCCTGAAGACAGGTTTAATTACTGGAGTTTATGGCAAACTAAAATATGGAATCAAAACATTTAATTTGCTTCTATAAATGACTAAACTCTGCCAACTGCAATATTATTGAAATGTAGCGTTAACCAGAAACGGCATTCCCGTACAATAATTTTTACTGGAGTAAAATCATGAATACTAAAATAGCTAAAAAAAATAAAACCAAATGTTTAAACTCTTTAATCATCTAAAAACTGGATGTCTTAATGTGTAGAAAGGCTACAGTCCTGGGAAAATTTGGAGAAGTAGATATTAACCATTGACTAGTGCAGCATCAACATTGCTCCAGGATTCCAACCATCAATTAATTCAACCTACCCTTTCTGTCCTCCCTTCCAAATTACCCAAGAACAACAGGACACAAAAGATGGGGTTAGAAGGCCACACCTTTTTTTATTATTATTCAAACCAATTTTAACAAACCAAATAACTTGTTTAAAGTTGTGTATATCCATTTCAATATTGAAAGCATTAGAATGCTTGCCCCTTTTAAAAACATTTTCCAATGGCTGCTCCACCATGGGCAGGTGCTCTTTTTATGGACACTTACTTCTGTCCAGTTCAATGAAATTGTGCTTCGCTTTCTGCAGGCAATTCTTCACTGCCTTTGGTTTGATTTTATACATTATTATAAAAGATGTTCATTTTTTTCCTTAATACTCTACAGCAGGAGTGGGCAAACTATGGCCCGCGGGCCAAATCCAGCCCTCCAGGACCGTGGGATGATATTAAAATGGGGAGCATGGCCTAGCGCCATAGGCGTCAGCACGCTAGGCATGCCCACCCCGGCCCTCTGAAGCCATCGGGCCGTTCATGTGGCATTTGACCACCCCTGCTCTACAGGGTTTCTCTTAGCTTATCTCCATATAGATTACCTTAAAGAAAATGGTAAACACATAAATTCATTTTATCTATAGACGTTCTATTCTGTAAAATACTAAAGGAACAGGATCATTAATCTGGTTCTTACAAAGTGACACATTAGGCCAGATCCAGATGAAATTATGTTAAGTCATGACATATCAGTTGTAATGTTTTTGAACAGAACAGATGGAAAAGTTCCAGGTAACCAGAGATCTCTAAAATACATCATTGTCTTTCCCACTAAGGTCAGTACAATTGTGGTGCACCTTAAGTTTTTTCTTTAGCTCCCTACAATATTTTTTGTCCATAGCTACCTAATCAGGGAAACTGAAAAGGTTTAGGGGGTTACTCACTAAAATCCGAATTGTTGCGCATAGGTGTGAATTTACCAGCTAAAGACAGTCACAATAGACTGCTACTGTCACAGTCCCGTCTTTATAATGAGAACTTTAAAAGTTGTCACAGTCATGACTTTACAAAGGGGAAATTGTTGCTGTAGCGGATTTGCTATGGGAATCCACTGTTTGAGAATTAGACAGTCTAATTTGCACCTTAGTGAATAACCCCCTATTATAGTGTTACAAATTCAACTCGATGTTTACTTGTTGATTACTTAATGGACATTGATAAAAATTTCTGGTGATGTTAAAGGACTGAAGCAAGTTTAATTTAAAAAAAAAGAATACCTTTGACATGATAATCATTTTTTTTTAATAGGCATTAAGGGTGAAATTTTATAAAATTGAAAATACCAATATCGCAATATTGATTCATTTTTACCAATATCACGATACCGAGTTTACTGATATCGCAATATTGAGTCATTATTTGCTGACATCTCAATATCGATTTTACTGATATCATGATATCAGCTTTTTCTTGGTATCGCATTATCGAAAATTCGATTGAAACTTTTCAATCTGTTTTTTTCTATGGAAAATCCATAATATCGATAATTTCAATTTAAAAATTCGATATCATGATATCAAATTTTTGATATTTCAATATTGATAATTCAATTTATATTTTTTGATCATTTTCAAATTTCTTTAATCAAATTTTTTTTCAGTCGAAAATAACCTTTTAGACTTTAATAAGTTTTGCCCTTGTGTTTAAGAAAACCTTTTTTTCAAGTTTTACAAATTGCCCCCATGTGTCAATTAATACAAAAGTAGGGGAACTTACCATGGGCTTCCATCCCTGTCCAAACTGAGTTGTGAATCTACAAACTATAGATAATTTAGTTTGAAGTCATTTAACCTATCAGGATGTTTTTGAATTGCAGAAGAAATTGATTACTCACCCAGTCTCATGCACATAATGCCCTGGATGGAATTAAACAAATGTATCTACATCAGATGTAGTCTCTCGCAAATAAAATGAACAGAAAATGTGCTTTTTGTTTTTTTTTTAAAGATGCTATATGAATACTGCCTCAATTATATTAGGTACACAAAAAAAGACATAAATAAAATTACACCAAAATGGCTAAATATGCAAGAAGCAATTGAAAAGGACTGAGGCATAATGATGTAAGCAAACATCATACAATGCCTATACTTAGACTTGAAATGCAGCTTACCAGTTAGACTAGAGTCCAAGGAATTTGACATGCTAAAAATAGTGATCTGATGTCTATTTCCTCAGCTGCTATTAACCATTCAGATAAAACAGGGTAAATTTTATGAATTCCTTCTCCTAGTCTCCTTTTTTCTTGGAGTTAGGTTTGAGGCCCAGTACTTTGCCAGCTCCCATACTATTTAACATTTATATTGGATGTGTCATGTCAGTTGTGCTGCATAGCATAACAAACTGCACATAACCAAGGGGTTAGCGCTAAATCTCCGTAGCACCTTTAAATGGAGGGGACATGTTATTTTTATTTATTCTTCCATTGCCTTTCTTAATGTATGTATTTAAAGATTATTCTGTTTTTTAAAATCATTTATTACACAAGCTCTTCATGTTAAAGAAGTAAGTGGTGTGTCTTGAGATATCACATTTTTGGGAGCTTGCTGTAAGTTTTTTTTTAATATGTAATAAAATGTATTTCTCCTATAGCACCACATAACCTAGTGGCACTTTATGAAAAAACATTTTGTTACATATTCCAAAAAAACTAAACAAAAACTATTCAACTATAATGTTAATAAAGACATAGAAAAGAGCTCTTAGTGAAAACAGTAACATAAACTCTCCATACTGGGGTTGGTGGGAGGGGTTAAATACATAATTAGGTATAGGGGGAAACTAGTGGAGGTTAGTTTAAAATCATTGTATGCCTATAAAGATATTTGTACTGAAACTTCATGCCTCGGAGCTTGCACATTAACTACTTTTTTTTATTTTAAAATTATTTTGTCAACTGTGTATAAGAATGAATCCTTCATGGGTGTGTAAAGACTTCATGCCAAACAGAAATCTTGTTAGTGGTTTCGCTTGATAAATATTAGTCATTAGGAATGGCTGTAACATAAATAACTGGAGAGCTGTAGGCTGCGTTTTATGAAATTCTAAATATTGATATACTTGGTTGTGTGACTTATGATTATGCTCAATGAGGCTAAACATGCTGTAAAATTGCTGTTTTTTTTTTTTATATTTTATGGATCTCAGATTCCCTTACAATGTTCTATGAAGTAAGTGAAAAGATATCTGAAGAAGCAATTTATATCTTCATAATTATGTTTTTAATTGAACATCTAGGTTAGCGCTCATTTTTTTTAATGGATGGCTTCTATTTAAGCATTTACTGTATATTGTATAAAGAACAATAAAACTCTGAAGTATTTAAAGAACAATGAATTACTGATATTGCAGCAAATGTTAGATATGGAGATTTTATTCTATTAATATTTACAGTACATGAAACTATTATTTACACATTAGTCTGCAATCGTATATCTGCATTTATTTAATATAAATATAGAGGGATAAAGGAAGTAGAACGGGAACCAAGAAAAGCTACGGACGCACAATTCAGGGAAAGTAAAGAATAATTATCCTAAAGTATCTCTCATTAATTTAAAATAGACAAGGAGGAACTCCGCACACCAGATGTAAGGTGTGAAAAAGCACTTGGCAAAACATTCACTAATACTGAAAACATAATACTGCAATATCCCCATATAAACAAAAAAACAAGAAAGGAGTTGGTCACTTTAAAATAAATTAGTAGTTTGTCTATGTATGTAAGTGTAGACAATTTCCAAGTAGTCTTTTTTTTGTTTGATTGATTTAGTTTTTGCTTCTTTTCTTCTTTATTAGGATTTTGACCATTGACTCTCAGTAACCAGAAAATCAATTATTCTAATGGTTGAGGGCAAATTTGTCAAGCAAGAAAAACTAAAAACTAAAAAAAAAATGGGTGTTGGGCAAACAGAAATGAGCAAAAAGGGAGTTTTTCTCAATAATGAATCAGTTTCGCTGTATGTAGAAAAGAACAGCTAGTGGAGGGGATACAGCTGGTAAAGTTATTAATACAGTTACAAATGACTATAGTGGCTAAGTGTGGATTTGATCACAAGGCAAATTAGATATGAATAAGGCACCCAGGAAGAAATGATTTACACCCAGAAGCCCTAAAATGTTAAGTTCAGTTATAAATCTAATTAATTTTTTTTCAACTTTATTTTTATTTATTTTCTAACATTTATGTTCCCTTGATCTCATGTCAGAAAAGTAGACATTATCTGTTGCATATTACAGTTGTTCAGCATTACATATAGTCAATAAAAAATACCAGCACTTGCCTGCTCCGGTGTCAGCCGCTCCAATCTCCCACTGCAGCAAAGTTGATGGCGTCTGGGTGCTCAGGAATACTTGGACGAATATAACCAGGAAATAGGAAAACAATCCGGCACTCCAGAAATGCGTAAAACTAAGTAGCTTTATTTACCACATAGGCATAGAAAATAAAAACAGTGCACAGTGCCTATGTGGTAAATAAAGCTACTTAGTTTTACGCATTTCTGGAGTGCCGGATTGTTTTCCTATTTCCAGCATTACATACTGTATATGTCAACATATAATAATAACACATTGTAGTGAGATCATATTGCATAGTTGTGTCAAATCTCATAAAGAGTAATAAGAAAATAGAAAAATAAAGAAAACATGGAAACCATAAAGAACAAGTGATATATTAGGAGAGTGCCACTTGAGTTATGTCTAAGGAGACTGGTTTTGTCAACAATGCTAATATAGCTGATATACTAGATATCTGCCTACTGATTACCACTTATCTGAATACTGTATGTGTTTGCCTATCAAAGTTGTCTTTATGCAAGTACCATACATTGTTTTATGTTGTAACTGCCTTTAATCACTGCAGAACTGCATCTGTGCCAAGTTGTTGTAGGAATTGTCTGTCCAATGTCCTTTTCCCAGGTTTGTGTATAGGTAAGTTTCAAC
Organism: Pipa parva; assembly: GCA_019650415.1. Lineage (NCBI taxonomy): Eukaryota > Metazoa > Chordata > Amphibia > Anura > Pipidae > Pipa > Pipa parva. The sequence continues at coordinate 6,677 of WMED01016480.1, forward strand.
TCCAGGTCTATTGAGATGATGCTAAGGTGGTAATATGATTGCCTTGTTGGTTGGTACTTGGAGGCAGATGTGTTCCAAAACTGAAGGCTTGAATTTAGAGTGGTGTGTTAGGGTTTTTAATAAAATTGCACAGTTGTTTTATTCTGAATTGTTCTTTTAGAGGTGGGTTATATACGGATTGGATTTGTTGGCATGTAACGGTTGTCACATTTTGTATAAAATTGTGTAGAGTGCTTATCTTATTTTTTATCAATCAAAAGAGGGTGCATTTATGCCAGGCTGGAATGCATGTTTTGTAATAATGGCGTAAGTGGTGATGGTTTTGAAAACTAGAGAATATTTGAGCTTTGTATAATTGTAACATTTGAAGCATGTAAGGTGACATTTGGGAGTTTGTGGTATTTTAGGCACTGGTTTCCAAAGTAGGTAATCCAGTGAGGCTGTCACTGTTAAATGGCCTTCTAGGATTGCCCATAGGGGTGGGAGATCTGGAATGATAAATTCTGGATGAGGAGGTAATTCTAAAATGCTAAGAATATATTAGGAATTTTGCTAAAGCATTTGAGACTATTAACCCCACACAAAGAGGTGTTTTGTAAAGTAACATCCATTGGTTTAGAAAAAGAAAGTTGCAAATGGATTGAAAACTGACCAAAAAGGCCATCCCCAGAGAGTTGTGGTCCGTAACTGTTACAATGAATGGTTTGTTGTTGTAAGTGTAATATCCATTTTTAAGACCATTATTGTTCAACTTGTTTATGATATAGAGTTTGGGATCAAAATATCAAATCTGATTTATGATACACAAAATGCAACGTCCTGGACCTGGAAAAAAGTGCATGCTCTAAGGTTCATCAAATTAAAATTTGTTATTTATTTGGCTAATTTAACCTGTAATTATGAAACATTTTGTGGTGAGTTGCAAGGTTGCTAGCTTCAAACCCCGACTGCTTCTACCATGATCGAACTGCATTGCCTACCAATGAGAATGGATCTGCAGGCCCTTTAATTCCTGCCTCCTCTCCCTGCTCTGACAAATGGCCTGATCATATGCTACTCTCCTCCAGAGTAAGATAAAAACGGCTTGGACTGCACAAAATGTTAAACATTACTATCTGCAACTAGATACTTTTAATTTTACTCTTGTTATTGTTTAATTTTTTTTTTTTTATTATTATTTTACAATGGGCATGGAGTGCAGAAAAGATATGGAGTATGAAGTCCAATGAATAACACATAGCTATTAATCTTAGTTAAAATGGGAGAAGGGACCCCTCAGTTGTATTTGGAATTAAAGGTATATTTCTTTGAAGGAAGATTGCCAACTAGCCAAGGACAGAATAGAATGGTCAGAGCCTACTTTAAAACCATCTTATGAAAACCATCCCCTGGATGATGCTAAAGTTATATTATAACCCTCTAAGCTTTATTTTTTTTGTGATTGTTTTTCTGAAGTTTTTACTAAAATACAACTTTGTGCCTTTGCACCTGTCTAAGTTATCTTATGAACTCACTAGGCTGCTGTGGTGAAAACAATACTGTATGTTTTTATTCTAACATTTCAGCCTGATCCAAGTACTCTTCTTTTTATAACTTTTTAGCATGCATTTTAGTCGTAAATAAGATTGCTGAGTTGGTGAAGATGCAGCAGGGAATCACAAAAAGCAGTGTAGTATTTTTAAGAGTTAAAAAAAATTGTACATACCATAAGTCCTCATAAATAGTGGAAATGAAACTGTTCCTAAACTTTTCTTTAGGAACAAAATTCGAGCAAAAATAAATTATACACAAAAAAAACCCAAGATTTTCAAAAATGGAAATTTTTATAGTAGCAATTTTCTCACAACAGAGAACAGTGGAACCTTGTAAACATGACTTATATGTGCAGAAGAAGGACTTTTAGGGACACTGAGCTTTCTTTGATTAACAAACGTAATGTCAGGTAAAACCTCTTCTTGTTACTGGTTTAACCTTTATTATTTGACATCATACCATGGAGTAAGGGTGGGTTTTGTTGCTGTTATTGTTAAGAAATGATTCGTGAACAAAGTTGTTTTGCTTAAATTTTCTTTTCTTTTTTTTCTCTATTATGTTTTATTTTTATGATGCTCAGGTCAGAATAAAAGCTTTTTAAGCCTTTCCTTCTCAATCAATCTGCATGTCAAAAATGCTGTTGATTTAGAAAATGAATCAGTCTAAAACTCCAGCTATGACTATCCACAAGCCATCTGTTACCGAAGAACAAATTTCTACTAAGTATAATTTGGACTGGAGAACAGACTAATCTACCTAAATAAGCACAACTGTTTCCAAATATTTATCTCCCTTATTCAAACTTAACCACCCCAAAATATGGATTAACATTAAAAATGAATTACAGAAATGGAAAAAATGGGAAATATTTTGGTCTGCTTCACTATTTATTCATGATACTCCCAACCCAAAGTCCTTGGTGTTTTTTTTTTTTTTTTAAGAAGTTTAAAAATATATAAAATCATATATTTGGAATAATAAACCCCCCCCAGAAATGTTTGCAAACTGATATACAGGGAAAGGAGACTGTTCACTTGCAAATGTTGAATTATTTCATTTTTCAACACTCCTGGCACTGTTTTCATGTCTTTCATTCATTTTATCCGTTATCAGCTATTTATTCCTTCTGATTGGAACCTATAGGCCAGGGGTCGGCAACCTATGGCTCTTGACCCAGTTGTGGCTCTTTTGATTGCCGCATCTAGCTCTTTGACTGTAATGAGCGGTGCTCACATGCAAGCACCGCTCATTACAGTCTTCTGGCTAATCGCCGGCAAGCGCTGTAGAGACAAAGCTCTCTCAGCACTTCCAGGTTGCTAAGCCAATCTGGAGCCACTGACGTCACCTATATGACATCACATATGACGTCAGCAGCTCCGAATTCAAAAGAGCTGAGCAGAGCCGCATGTATATGGCTCTCTCAGCCAAAAAAGGTTGTCGACCCCTGCTATAGGCTAATGAATTGTGGATATTTAACATTAGTGTTTATAATCAAGTCTCTATATTTAAGCTTGTTTATACTTAAACTGTTTCAGTTTCTAATAGTTTATATCTCCTTTATTATTTCTTTATCGAGTATATCCACACTTTCTAACTTAAATTTATAAGGGGGTTATTTATTAAAGTGCAAACAGTCACGTAAATGCCCGTAATTTGCATCCTTTTGCGACTTCTCCAACTCTGCTTATTTTCAACAAACTCTTTGATATGATGAATTTGTGACCAATTCTGATGCTTTCTCCAGTCGCGGACTTACGGAGTTCTTCTCACCACTTTGCATGCGCATGCACAGGTAATTTGGCTATTCAACATGTGACGGAGTCTGTCAAAGGAGCAGATTCTGCAGGGCGTACTGCTCCCAATCCACCTGTTTGCCTTTGCCAGATCAGAGTGGCGAATTGAGGGGTTTGATGGCAGGGCTCCATTGTTGTGTAAGGAGACTATTCATTCAATAATAACAATGGCAATTGCAACTAAATTAGTATATTACTAATCATGAACTAGGCACAAGGTGATAGGCACAAGGTGACATAAAAAAATAATTATATTTCACTTATATATAGTTAGTGGGATCTGATGAGACTGACGTCACTGCCCTTCACTGGAGAAATTTGCCTTATTCCACATAAAATCTCATCCTACTGTAGTGCGACTAACTACGCTGCACAACGCATGCAAAGGAGAAATGAATTCACGCCTTCCTGATCGTAGTGACACGAACAGACGCAATGTCACTATGCTAGGTGAATTTGCATTTTAATGAATGATCCCCTTAATCTCTTTTCTGGAAATCACTTATTCTCTCATACTATTTTAGCTTTTTAATGCTTATTCTTTCTTCCATTAGATCTTTGATGGAAGAGATATAAGTTAGGGTAGAGTGGTTGTGTTAGTCCACAGATGCAAATAAATGAGTATTGCATGATACAACATTTCTAAATAAAAATCTAAATAAATAAAAATGAGCATTGCAATACTTGGTGATACCTTTTTTATTGGACTAACAGTCGTTTTAAATAGATGAGCTTTCGAGAGGTCCGTCCTCCCTGTATCAAGTCACAAGCAATACTTGCCTGCTGCAGCACCGCTTGTGCACTGCTGGCTTCTGATTGCATTACACCCAGTGCATCCAGGTTGCCAGCCAGCCAAATTTAAAAGGGGTTGAGCGCTGATACACAGTGCTCTTGCGTTAATGTCATTTACCTTCTGTTTATGCTGCTGTTTCGCTACTGAACTGCTTTGTGCCTTCTGAGAAGATCCCGCTTTAGTTTCATCTTCCCCTGCCTTTCTTGAATTGTCAACTGTGTGCGTTTCCCTTGCACTTCTAGTTACTCGTCCCTGCTAGTTACACGTTTCTTCTTCACTACATCATCCTGCAAAGTCACAGTTCATCCTGATAGATCATCTAATCTAATACAAAATGGAGTGGGTAAGACTGTACTGATAACTACTACATTAGGTATTTTACACAATTCTCCCTTGTATGTATGATAATTACTTATTTTTGCCATTAATGAAACAATAATATGGTCCATGTTTACTCCAATAATTACTTTGGTCGAACCAGGGTATATTCTTTTAATAAACAATCTATCCTCTCTATGATTAAATAAATAAAACTAATTTTTTATGCTGAAATGTATCAATATGTCATCAAATTAAGAGCAGGGCTGTAACAGGGTTAGGATATTTACTCAGTAATTACCAGGGCTGCATGATTTTAAAGAAGCAGCACTCTAGTTTGGTCACATGATACTATGGGACCAATCGACATGCAGCAAAGTCTATTAAAGCTTTTTTTATATACCATTTTTTTCTTTTTTTTTGCTTAAGTGAGCAGGTTTTTTGCTGGTGTGCAGAGCATGTGAAATGGTTTTTAAAAACTACCCTTTATGATATGATTTTGGCTTTGTTTGAGCGGAACTAAAAACAAGGGCTTCATCTGTTAGGGGCTAAAGTAATTGCTTGGTCCTTGTGGTTAGAGACCAAAGAAATAGTTTGTTTATTGGGCAGTGGAAAATGTCAGTGGGCATTTTGCAGTATAAATCCGAGTGCATCTGTACAGTTGCATTGAGAGAATTATTAGTATCTCTGGTTTACAGAGTCCTGTTTGCTTGGAATGCTTATGTGGCAGACTTTTAACTCTAGCCTTAGCTAGTGTTTTGTGATCATATATACTGCTCACTTCACAAAACAAGGAGGTGGTGTTCATTGTGTTTACTCTAGGAAGGTAAACGTTAACAATTTTATCCAGAGATAACTTGAACACTCTTGTGTACAAATGCTATTATTCCATGTGATTTACATCTCTGCTGCAAAGCTGAAACCCTTAAAGGGGAAGTGCATGACTAATATGTTATAGAATAATATACATCTGAGTTTTTTTTTTTAATATATATATATAACTGGTTCTCTTCAGTATAATATTTATCTGGAAACTCTTGTGTGTGGCTTTATTGTCCCCATGTACCTTTAGTCCAGCAGTGCAGATAAGGGCTTAAATAAGAATATTATAGAATCTTAAATTGCACAGGCTAAGCATTAATCTTGCTTGAGTGAAACAGACTATTACATGTTTTATTCAACAACTATGTTGCAGTTACAGATAAATCTGAAAAACAAAAATGAATTACCCCAGGGGGCCCTCTTGCTCCTAAATTTAAGTGTCCTTTTCCATTTGAAAATGTTTTTACAAGAATAGTGTGCAGGTGGCAGATTTAATTTTGGGTGGACTTTTAATTAAGGAATTCAATCAGTATGCAACTGCATTATTTTACCTTTGATTTAGTTAAAGTGAGATTTATCCTAACCTTTTATAAAGAAAAATTTTAAAAAAGGAATCCATTTAAAGTAGAACTAAAGCCTACAGAGTAGGTAGTGTAGAATTGTTCAACCTTATGCAAATGTATAGTAGCCCAAAATGACTAGTGGCTCCATGTTGTTCTGTACTGTAGGCACTACACATAATCTGGGTGCCTTGGCTTCTGTAGCTGTGACATGATTGGGGTAAAACAATCTAAATAATTTAAATCCGGATATCACTATTATGAAAATGTAATATTGAAGTTAAGAAAATGTATTATTTCTACAGCATTCAGGGCTTGCTCACATTTATTTAAAAGCAAACACCTTTAATATCCTCAATATAATATGGCTGATTAATACATGCCTTACATGCATAATACCTGCATTGGACTGGCCCTCCGGGATACTTGGAAAGCTCCCACCCAGCAGGCCAGCCCGACATGGCTTCTTCTCTCTTTGGCCGCTTCACGTGACCTCATATATCACATGATGCGTCCAGAGATGGGATGTGGTCATCAACCCCAGTCTGATGCTGCATACTACACAATGCGCTGGATACTCACTGGTTATGGAGTATGTTTTTGTTTTTTTTGGTGCTAAAGGCATAGTTACCAAAACATCCCTCTCTGTGCATGATGAGCATTTCAGCTACATATTACATGCATGTCATTATTAACTTTAAAAGAGGGAGCCTTATAAAATATTCCTTATCCTGGCCTGCATAGATTTTAATACAACCGAGCTCTACATTTTTAGATCTCCTCCATTAAAATGGAAAGTTGACA
>WMED01016482.1:0-13298 GCA_019650415.1 Pipa parva
CCAAAAATAAGCCCTAGCTGCAGTAAAGTACTGGAAATATACTGTACCAGTACCGTCTCCAAAAAATAAGACGTAGCGTGTCTTTAGGAGCAAAAATGTATATAAGACCCTGTCTTATTTACAAGAGAGACATCTATAAGAACATAATACATTCCAAATCAAGGGGTTATTCTCTAAAGTTTGAATTGTCTCGTAGAGGTGTGAATTCGCCAGCTAAACACAGTCGCAATAGACTACTACTGTCAAAGTCGTGTCTTTATAATGAGAAAATTGTCATAATCGTGACTTTACTATGGAAATATTGTAACAGTCACAACCTTAAAAATTGTCGCGGTCACAACTACAATGGGAGAATTGTCCAGTCATGGACGAGGACGAGGCCTCCCTAGTTTTAACTCTAATTAGAGTGAAATTTAATAGACTTGGAAAAGGCCAATTTCACCTTTTTGAGTTTATTTCCGTGAGATCTCAGCTGTTTCTCATACTACTAATGTAAAGTATGTCCAAAATTTGATAAAAAATCTCAATCGAAAAGTTTCGGTCGGTAAATATCAATTAAAAAAAAAAAACTTGTGATATTTATGGCGAGAAACAGCCAAGATCTTGCGGGAATAAACTCTAATTTTGTGACACTGGAAGGATGTTGCCTAGAAAATTAGCCCTAATCAGAAAACCAGGAAATATCAATTATTATTTACATGAAAGACCTAGGTCTGTGTTGAACTGCAGCAGCTAAATGTAACTGCCAAAAAACATTGGTGATATTGATTTTTGTAGAGCCTGTCACATAAGGCCACGCAAAAGTGAGTTAGTTATAGGAAGCAATGAAAAAATATTTAAGCCACTATAAATCTCCATATGTGACATAGGCCTCAGGGCTTGTGTCACACATAAGATTGTCTCTATGTGATGTTGTCCATGTAATTCTCCATGTGAAATCTCAAGGGGACTTTGAGCATATTGTGTCCCATTCACAGGAAATTAGATCACTTTGGGTATGTCACACAGCATGAGCATCACAAGAATTATCTTTTCCATTTTGACGACAGAGCTGCATAATATATCATGTATAATATCTGTTCATGTCAGTAGCACACAATCATTTCTCTGGGCCTTCCCTCTATAGTGTTCAACTAATAAAGCTTTCTTACAACCTCCTTTCTTTTATTGTAAACACATTTTGGCAGGTAATATGTCACCCTGCACTTTCCCTTAACTAGTTGCTTTCTATGTTGTACAAACACTATAAAATATATTAAATGGAGGATACCTTTTCAAATACTCCAACACTGTGTTTCCCCATTCCAGTACCCGCTGATAATTTTCCTCAGACAGAACCCTCTGCAAAAGTGGAATGAAGAATTCCAGGAACCGAGATCTCTTCTTAAATTTCATGACTGTAAAACAATACAATATATGTGAATGTGTGTGTATGTATTCAAAAATTGTAACAGATCTGAAATATGGAAAACGAATCAAAATGGATCAATTTCAAAGTTAAACAATCACTATTTTTTGGGGCTGATCCTACAACCATCTTTTTTATAGTTTGCATAGCTTTTCTGAACGCGCTTGTGTTTTGAATAAAATAGTGAGTATATATTTCATTTCATTTCTGCATTATAGTATACTAAGTGATGATGTAACATGAACTTTCCACTGCCGACTAGATTTTTTAAAAATCCATGCTACAATGCAGTTTCCCCATAGCGAAGAAGAAACGGCCTCTTGTGTTGTGCTGTGTAGCCAGTCAAACAGAAGTAGGATGTGTAGTCATGTGGAATGATGTGATTTCAACAAGGTAAGTGCAATGATGTCATCCTCACAATGTCTATTATTAAGTGAATAACACATCACTATATCTCTAGTATGTTGTCACTTGGTCACAGTCTTTACTGTAACTGAAACACCTTTAACTTTAGCCATTTAAAAAAAAAAGGGGGGGTTGAACTGTCAAGAGTTATTAAACAATTATTTAAAAATATAAAGTCACATGTGGTGTAATCTGTGATAGGGAAATGATGTAAGAAACTTTTCTCCAAAAATATATATTGGCCTACAGCTTAGGAGGGAGACGAAGCTGTTCCACTGTAATGTCTTTGAAATGAGGAAATGATGACTACAGAGATATATTTAAAATGTACTCATTTGTGCGCTGAATGCATTTTTTGGGCAATACAATTTCAGGTTTAAAAATGTATACCTTACCAACCGAAAAGTTTAGCTTATCTTTAGATTTTTTTTTGTGAAATTACTTGACTAAATCTACTAAATGTAAAAAAAAATTTCAGAAAGAGCCATTGTATCTAAAAGGGATCAATTCTGAAATAATGATGATCCCTGCAGCTAGTTTACTAAAAGAGCTGGAACATCTGTAGGACATTAGAGTCTCAGACACAGCTTGCAGACCTCATTTTTCCAGGCATATGAACATTCGTTGGTACCCTGCTGCATCACACAGCTGTCTAGAACAGCAGGGGTGAGTGTCGCTTTAAACTAGAGTAACATTGTTATTGACGTGTATGTAGTTGTCTTGCTGCAAAAAAATACTTAACTTTCATCTTGTGCCTGAGCATCAATGCTAAACAAACTCTGCATTAAGTATTATACATAAACCCAATGTAATATAGAAACTGTAGCCTGCCTTCAATTAAAGGAAATATTTCAAATTATAGCCAACTAAAATAAAAGGTTACAACAGTACTGGGTGTGTAAGATAGAAAGTCTAAATAAATGCTTTTGAATTCATATGAAATTTTAGCTGCCTTCCTAAACACATCAAAGGAAAATTGGCAATTTTATCTCAAATGTACCTACAACATTACCAATCAGATCACTGACAAATAGCCAACACAGGGTTTAAGTGACATTGGCATCAATCAGTTGCTGCTGAAGCAAGCCCACACTGATTCCAATGTCTTCGTAATTCTAAACTAGGCAAGAGTGACATCTTTTGGTCACTTTAGCTCACTATTATTATGTAGTGAACCATATCTTTTTTCTTTCAGCACAATAAATATATATGATACGGTTTTCCTGTTGCTATGCAATTGCATATTAATTTTCAAAGATAAACTGAATTAAACCTATGTAGCATTTTACTGTAGTTATTATATATAATGATATGTACATAGAAGCTCTAACTAGGAATTTCTAGGTTTATCAGGGGTACCTGGGAAAGTTGGGTATTGTATTGTATTTATTAATTTATATAGCTCTAACATATTATGTGGCACTTTACAGAGATTCATCATTCACTTCAATCCCTGCCCCATGGAGCTAACAATCTAATTTATTTTTACTCACACACACACACCTATGTAGTATGTATTTGGATTGTGGAAGGAAAACAGAGCCACCAGAGGAAACCCAGCAATTGGCCAAGCAAGTGCAGACTGCATGTCTACTGTATTACTGCAATCAGCTGCAATCATTGTTGAACATTTTCTATTATGTCACAACATTTACCACAATATTTCAGTAATTTCAGGTACAGAAGGCCAGAGACTGTCAGTGATGTTAATGTTCTGTATTAATTGAACTTTACTTTAAAACTTATGCTACACTAAGCACTTTGCAGCCACACATTTTTTCCTCTAGACTAAGGCCCTTATTCACCAATGTGCGAAGTGAGCCACGAAGTGTTCGACTCACTTCTCACATGGTGTTATGCGCATGCTGATGTCCTGTGTGCGGACATCAGCATGCGCATTAAAGGCATTCCCCTCCCGGCGAGGAGACTCCAGTGCTCTCGCCGGGAGGGGAATCCCTTTAATGCGCATGCTGATGTCCGCGCACAGGACATCAGCATGCGCATAACACAATGTGCGAAGTGAGTCGAACACTACGCGGCTCACTTCGCACATTGGTGAATAAGGGCCTAAGTTGGGATTTATTCACTAAAGACCGAATTGCGGCATATAGGTGCAAATTCACCAGATAAAGACAGTCGCAATAGGCTGCTACTGTTACAGTCACATCTTTACAATGAGAATATTGTCGCAGTCGTGACTTTATTATGGGAAAATAGTTGCAATCTTAACATTAAAAAATTGTCACGACTTTACAATGGGGAAATTGTAGCGGATTTGCTATGGGAATCCACTGTTTGCGAATTCGACAGTCGAATTCGCACCTTAGTGAATAACCCCATCAATCACTAAAGAACACTCCCTGTTCACTCTCATTGCCCAAGTCTGCAGGCCTCTTGTATATTCTGACATTTTTCATTTACTTCTCAAAGAAGAAATATTTCAAGCAATCCCCACTATAGTTAGTTTGCCACTGCAGAAACAAGATCGGATGTAGAATGAAACTAAATGCAAGGGATAGGAGATCTGAACACCTTGATAAAATAAGTGTTTTGGTGTTGAGCCCAAGAATACAGACTACTACAGTTTCTTACATGCACTTGAAATATTTCGTTTTTTTACCACAAGTAAACTAAATAATAAACACATATAAATAATAAACACATTCCTACCTTCCTTGTAAGCAGACTCTGTAGGCCAGCATGTAATCACAGCATGGAGTAGCATGGGGTCCTCTTTTCCAGTAAGATCTGGTCCATTTGCTGCATATACATTAAGGAGACAAATTACTTTGGTATTGAACTGGAGATTAGGTAAATTACAGGTAGTATGTGCCTTATTTAAAACGAGTATTTACTCTGACTTTATTTTTCTGCACCATGCCCAGTAAAATATAATAATAGTGCATAAACATATTTATTCTTCCCAGAGTTCCTTATGCACCAACAGATTAGAATTTACAACTATTAATAGGAACTGCATTACTGTTCTTTTGCAAAGCACCATGTTAAATATCACCCATAAAGATTTCTATGTAACTGCGCACTCCTGTGGCCAAATTCCCATTAACCACATAGACAAATGAGCCACTCTAGATGGAATAGGGAAAGCTTGCAATTTGCAAATGTTAATATTTTCTTTTATTTAACAGCTTTCTTTCAGTCATCTGACGCTGAAATTTCACAGTCACTTATTGAAAACCTACAGAATTTAGTCATAATATTAAAAAAAGGAAAATGAACAAAATAAGTTGCACAGAAACATTAGTATAGCCTTTTCAGTAAAATAAGCACTGTTATCAAATTGAACTATTTAAATATACATAATATCAATGTCTTCCAAAGTATATATTAGACATAAAACTATGCCGTACTGTTAACATACTGTGTAAAAAAAATTCTCCATTTGGCTCTCATCTAGAAAAGCAAAAAAAAAAAAACAAGTTGGACTCAAATGATTATTTAGTACCCTAGGACTGGGGTTGGAAAATTTAGATGAGGAGGGAGCCAATGCTCTCCCTCCTCTAGTGGTGACAATTTTTTTTTTTTTGTGAGCCTCAAACGGGGAGGAGCACACTCTCCAGACCACATGACCTGCCGACGGCAAATCAGAAGAGGAGTTGGAGGTCATGGGCAGGGCTTCGGAGGTGCGCTCCGAGCCACAAGGAGGCTAAAGAGCCCCATGAGGCTCGCGAGCCACACTTTGCCAACCCCTGCCCTAGGAGAAAAACAATCAAGTCTAATCATTCATATCTATCTCCACCATCCAAAGAATGGGCTTACCATCTCAATTATGATTCCTTAAGAAACAGAAATATAACATTATGATGAATAATTCCTTGATCTTACCTTCAGTATAACCGTAGTGATTAAATGGCCTATATGGGCAATAACACAATGGGCAAATTTACTTTTATTTCCCTGTACTTTTCAATTGCCCTTGTTTACAAAAGATGGATAGAAATGTTTCCCCATCAAAATAAATCGTTAACAGGGGGAGAATTTGCAATGCTTTTCTATGAGGGTTTCTTCCTTTACAGATCACAGATGTCTCTTTTCAATGGGGAAATATTTTGGAGTTAAATTAAATGACAGGACCAATTCCATAGGGAATAATGGGATTACGCCAGCCTGAGGGTGGAGAAATCTTTTGGGAGATAAAATGGTTTGTGAACAGTTTAGAAAATAGAAAAAAAAAACAGCGATATGGTTAAATACAGGCTGTTTCTCCTGCATCTACTAGTCGGAAAGCCTGTTCAGCTTTAATGCTTCATGGGAAATTAGCCTTACGGATAAAGTACATGCATTTTTCTTAAAGGCATAACATGAAATCATCCATGTATTTACACAACAAACACCATGAGAGAATACATTACATATTTCACTATGTATTGTGTTCATGTCATAATGTATGTGTAGGAAAAACTACTAAAAAAAAGAGAAATAACTAATGAGCATGGAGTGATTGAACCGCCAGTGACCTATTATTTATGACAAGGGAAATGATAAAGCCCTCTTTGGGAGGTAGAGACAAACACAAATGATTAGAACAGGATTATTTGGGATTTTTACACTTGATGGTCTTGCTTGAAGGACACCAAGGACCCTAATTCACCATAGTGCGAAGTGAGCTGCGAAGCGTTTGGCTCACTTTGCATATGGTATTATGCGCATGCTGATGTCCTGTGCGCAGACATCAGCATGCACATTAAAGGGATTCCCCTCCCGGCGAAGAGACCCAAGTGCTCTCGCCGGGAGGGGAATCCCTTTAATGCGCATGCTGATGTTCTTTCTTCCAAAAGAAAAAAATACTATACCTAGGCAATACATAACATTCATATTGTGTACCAAAGGACTCCATCTACAAAAACAGGTATTGGAATAAAAAATGTACTGCGGGAGAAATGGCAGCAATACTTAAACAGTATGCTAAACATATTAGAACACTGAAAACATAACATAAAATACTATCAGAAAGCAAACAAAAGATTAAATACATCTATAACCTCTCAGCAACAAAGATCCCGACTTGTGACCGCAGATAAAAATTGATGTTTTCATGTTATTAAAAAATAATATTGAGGTTATTATCAGTCTCATGACATTAAAACCTAAATCTATCCTAATTTTTTTTTTAATTTAATGACTAGACTGTAAACTGACTTAATTAATTTATCATATGCATCAGTAACCAACTTGCATAATTAACTGATTAAGATGCATATCTCATTGATTTAGTTATATACTTGTTAATTTAATTGCCACAAGTTTGGCTAATTACATTTTGAAGAGACTCTCTACTTATCCACTGTCACTCGGTTTTAGGTAGGTAGAATGGAGGTAGAAATAACATATAGTTAGCCAAAAAGGCAATAATGACGATTCAGGAAATCTATTTAAGGTGATAGACTAATATTTTTATGATTAGAATTATTATGTAATTTCTAATCTTTTGATTTTATTTTTTGCTTTTTATTATTATTTTATGATATTAACACAAAGGCAGAGAGTATATCCTTAGGGCAATGGCATGGTAGATTTTCCTGCATGTAAAACATAGTGTAGAAAAACCACAGCCTACCAGTCTGAATGTGCAACTGTGACAAAATGCGTTTCATATTTCTACTAGATGTTTACTGCTTCAAAATGCCTGTGGTGTAATTTCAAACAATTGACCGCATATGTAAAATATATAAGCCATTTTGCAAAACAAATGCCCCTGGGCAGGCGGTGCCCCTAGCATTTGCCTACTCTGCCTAATGGCAGAGCCAGCACTGACTGTGGGAATCAGGAATACCAGCGGTGGCGTGTATGACCTCAAAGAGGGCTCTGTGTGCTGTTATATATGGTATGAATGACAATTGTACCATTTCCCATATATATATATCTCCCCTTATGTCATAGCCAGGGCCGATTTTAGAGGGGTGCAAACTGGGCCCTATACCTTAAAGGGCCCCTGCTGCAAATACCCATTTTGTTTACTCTTTCTGCTTCGGCACCAGCATGACAATCATGCCAGCATATTGGGCCCCACTTACATTTTTGCCCAGAGCTCCAGTCTGTCTAAAACCAGTAGAATAATATCCAACCAATATGCTGTCAGTTCCAACAGCATGAAAACCAAATGAGAAAGGCAGAAAATAAGGAGAGGATGGTGGAATGCACAGAAAATACCTAAAAATCTGTTGCATAATAATGACAAAGAATAGCTTTGAGCTAGAAACTAACAGAGAAATACTACATTTAAAAGTACCTAAAAATGTTTCTAAAACTAAACAATTTTATCTAGATGGTCAGGATAGTACTATTCACACCCTGTACTATTGCAAAAAAAAAATAGAGTAACTATATGTAGTTAAATATTTAACTGGGACATGTGTTATTGTAGGGAGACTCATTTATTTGTGTCAAACACCTCCTATCTTCCTGGCAGAAACAGGCTATAGACTCATTAAAGGGGAACTATAGTCAGATTACATCTTTACATATGCACTACTATACCTTAGTGAGAAGTGTTTCTTCCCAGTAGATGTTTCATGTGATGCAGAATGATTGAGTAGGCAGCACTGATAAACTCCTGCACTAGGAAATGTGTGTATGATGTGTACTGGCCAGTTTTCCATGAAAAGGTATCCTTGCCCGGACATTCTTTTCCTACTTATTACTTAGCACATGTGCACAAGTTTTCTTTTCAGATCCCCAGCCTCTTTAATCTCATGCATCTCGTGTATAAACAAGCAAGATTGATGAGGCCTAAAGGTCAGCACACTACTTAACCAATAGCAGCTTTTTCTTCTCGTGTTTCCTAACTTGCAAGAGGGAAAGGAGAGGGGAGCAGGGGAGAACAAAATGTCATCTCTCATTAGAACTAATCATAGAAACAAACTGCAAGTATTATTTGTTTCCTAAACTCGCCTAGTATAAAGGAGTTATATCGCACTATAGTGCCCTTATAAGAACCTTGTACATTGTGCTATATATAAATTGAACAAAATACAAAAAAAAATACAAATATATGACATAAATTGGGCGTTATTCACTAAAGTCCGAATAGTTGCGTATAGGTGTGAATTCGCCAGATAAAGACAGTTGCAATAGGCTACTACTGTAGCAGTCACATCTTTATAATGGAAATATTGTCGCAGTCATGACTTTATTATGGGAAAATTGTCCCAATCTTAACTTTAAAAGATTGTCACAACTTTACAATGGGGAAATTGTCGTGGATTTGCTATAGGAATCTGCTGTTTGAGAATTCGACAGTCGAATTCGCACATTAGTGAATAACCCCCTAGTCTTCCAGAACCAGAATCTTGCTAAAGGGTAACCCTAACCCTTAACCATCAAGGTAAAGAAAACATGGCTGCAGGTCCTTTTGAATGCAACAGTGGGAAATTAACTTCTACTGTGTAGTGCTCATGCATATACACAGCAGGAAACTTTTCGCATAAACGCCTTCAAGTGCTCGGGAATACTCTTGTCTCTACGAAGGGTTGTAGTTAATGGGAAGAAGTTTCATATCTTTGGGCCCCTGAAATTTCCTACATCTAGATGTATTAATTAGTTCCAGTTTATTCCTTGGATCAGTCTAATTTTTTCATGCTGTATTATAATAAAATTCTTCTTTATAAAGAATAAAGTTGTAATAAATGTATGCTCTCGCTACTTACTGCCAAGTAAATGTAATATAGCCACAGAGCAAAATGCATAGAAATTGACTTGATGCTTTGTGTTGGTTTAGGCAACAGCTTTAATTTTACCTTAATATTTATAAAACTATATTTTTATAGAAAAATACAACTTCACAAAAGATCATGTTGTAATCCACAGGGAAATGTACTTACATGGCTTAGTCAGCTTTTGAAGGTGTACTTCCAGGGCAGACAACTGTTCGCTTACTTTATCAGAAAAAGAGAGCTTCTTTTTTGGGTATTTTTGTGAAAACTGACCCTTAAATAAATAATTACAAGGTATTAGTCCCATTTGCAAAATCTTTTTTTTTTTAAATGGTTTGGTCACTGTAGGTGAACATATTTCCTTCAGCATTAATGATAATAGTTACAATCCCCAGTTTACATAAAATAGACTAATTAGGAGACCACCCTAACATAAAGTATTACACCAGTAATTTATTGTGACAAAAGGAATATGTTTCCCTGATGTCACAATAAATCACTAGTGTGATACTTGATGTAAGTACAAACTGCTAAGTATTATACTTTCCCAGAAAGATGGATTGGTTTGGAAAAAGAAAGATAATATAAATAAATGTATTTGACAATGTCCAAAAGCATTTGATTGAATTCAAGTGTGAAAATGTGCATAGAAATACAACACAGGCAGTTTTCAAAACATTCTTCTAAAATACAACTTCTGAACATCAAACTTTATATTTTCAGTGATCTCTATTACCCTAAGGGAGAAGCATGAATGAGCGTGGACTCCTAGCGGTAAAGACTTCAACCTAAAGGCTAAGTGAAATATATTAAACTCGAAAAGGCAAAATTGGCCTTTATCCCCTGTAGATCTCGGCTGTTTTATCAGTAAATATCGATCGATATTTTCTTTACCAATCAAAACTTTTCAATCAAATTTTTTAATCGTATTTTTCGATGGAAAGATAGTCATACTTTACATTAGTAGTTTGGCTACCTTTCCATCGAAAAATCCAATCTAAAAACTCGAAAAGTTTTGATCAGTAAAAATCGATCTAAAAAAATATTGATCAATATTTAACAATAAAATCTAGATGTACAGGGGATAAACTTGAAAAGGCAAAATGGACCTTTTTGAGTTTAATAAATTTCACCCTAATATGGACGCCATTGAGTAAATGGCATATTATAACTTTGATTTCATTAAATATACATTACATTTACAAAATTTAAGAAAAAGGAAGTCCACTCTTCCCATTAGGTAGATTACTGTTCCCTCTAGAGTGGGTAGGAAAACTGCTCTTACTAACTAGATGAAAAGAAAACAACTCTAGTACGGCAAAATTTATTACATTCGGAAAGACAGCTCTCAGCCTTTATGACTTTATCTCATGAGATTTTTTTCAATTTTTCGATCTGGATTTTTCGATAAAAAGGTAGCCATACTACTAATGTAAAGTATGGCTACCTTTCCATCTAAAAATTTTGCAAAATTGAAATTGAAAAATCAAAAAAATGTGAAATCTCGCGCGATAAACTCTGAAAGACCGAGAGCTGTCTTTCCGAGTTTAATCAATTTCGCTGTTAACAGTTTAGTTAAGTTTCACAAAATGCAGATGTATATTTTGCAAAAAAAAAAATTTGTTTCGTCCCAGCTCAGCAAACAATGCTGATATCACAAGATGTATCTTGATTTTAAGTTAAGAAACTCTGATAACTTGACGGAGAAGCATGAAAAAGAAGGTTGTGTAAATTCAGTGCATGATTTAAATTTTACTGGAATAGTTCCAAATGAAAAAGGATGTGTTTGCCATGAATTTAAGATATCTCACATCAGGACAAGGAAGATACAATATATATCAAGAAGACATTCATACCTTTTCTTTATTGCCTTTGTCTTTTGCCTTTTCTGTTAATTTTGACAGAGAGGACTGGCTTAAAGTACTTTCTGAAATATCAAGTAACTGTTTCCCAGCTTCAATTATGTCTATTGCCATTTCATACTCTTCCCATGTGCGGAGCACCTAAAACAACATAAAGCACAATAACAGAACAACAGAATACAGATGCTTTTTAAATGAAAGGATTCTAGATATGATTTAATAATATAATAGCACACGGGCGAAATTTATTAAATCCGTAATTTTTACCAATCGGGCGATCGGAATTTAATTTTGGGCGATCGTTTCGCCTTTAATAAATTTCGCCCAAGTTGTTTGTTACCATGGAAGTTTTTCATGTCAACAAACCATAACAAAACATATTGCACTAAATCCAATCCTTTACATGTAAAGCCATTGTTATAAGTACGCCCAACCATTTACATGTAAAGCCATTGTTATAAGTACGCCCTATCATTTACATATAAAGCTATTGTTATAAGTACGCCCTATCATTTACATATAAAGCCATTGTTATAAGTATGCTCAACCATTTACATGTAAAGCCATTGTTATAAGTACGCCCAACCATTTACATGTAAAGCCATTGTTATAAGTACGCCCAACCATTTACATGTAAAGCCATTGTTATAAGTACGCCCTATCATTTACATAAAAAGCCATTGTTATAAGTACGCCCTATCATTTACATATAAAGCCATTGTTATAAGTACGCCCTATCATTTACATATAAAGCTATTGTTATAAGTATGCTCTATCCTTTACATGTAAAGCCATTGTTATAAGTATGCCCAACCATTTACATATAAAGTCATTGTTATAAGTATGCCCAACCATTTACATGTAAAGCCATTGTTATACATACACCCGCTCATTTACATGTAAAGCCATTGTTATAAGCACGCCCTATCATTTACATATAAAGCTATTGTTATAAGTACGCCCTATAATTTACATATAAAGCCATTGTTATAAGTACGCTCAACCATTTACATGTAAAGCCATTGTTTTAAGTATGCCCAACCATTTACATATAAAGCCATTGTTATAAGTATGCCCAACCATTTACATGTAAAGCCATTGTTATACGTACACCTGCTCATTTACATGTAAAGCCATTGTTATAAGTACGCCCAACCATTTACATATAAAGCCATTGTTATAAGTACGCCCTATCATTTACATATAAAGCCATTGTTATAAGTACGCCCAACCATTTACATGTAAAGCCATTGTTATAAATATGCCCAACCATTTACATATAAAGCCATTGTTATAAGGTTTGAAGAAATAGCCACAGGTATTTAATTGCTAAATTGACAACTACCCATGCACCATGTGTATTTTATAGGTATGTAATTTAATGCACTGGTTTGGCAACACTAGTACTACATAAATGCAACCATTCCTCATTAAAGAGAGAGACATATAAAATAATGACTTTGCAAACTTGTACTAAAATCTATTCAAACATGATTAGGCATATTGTATACATTTCCCTATTTTAAAGGTAAGGTTGAAATGTATTGAATTGTAGGACAGCTAAAACTAACCTTAACAAACTATCCTTAATCAGAGATACAATTGAAAAATAAATCCTGCAAGGATAAAGAACACACAGCTCTATATGACAGATTTTTAATTGTTGCTCCTAATAAAGTTGACACTTCAGCCCTTTAAAACTGTTCCCCTCCCCCACCACCAGAATAAACTTGCAGGATATTACCTTTTTTACAGTATCTTAGAGGCAGACCTGGGCCCTTCATGCATCATGCGCCAGGTAGCAGTTACCTCCCCAGTTTATTTGATTTATATCCCCCCTTGTTGTTAAAGAAGGAAAAAGCAAAGTAGCCTTATGCCAATACAAAAAAGTACTGCGATACCCTCACCCTGGGAGTGCCCCAAAAGATGGTAAGTTGTCACAATGTAGCA
>WMED01016483.1:0-13298 GCA_019650415.1 Pipa parva
GAGCACCCGGCTACACTGCCTTATGTGGAGATTGAGCGGTCAGGTATCTTTTCATTTATCATGAATCCCTCAGTCAGGACCCAGGGAGGTTCACTCCCCCAAAACAAAGACCTACTGTTCATATGTGTTGATTCAATAAAAGTCACCAAATTTTGGTTGTCAATACCAACATTGGAGAACAGTAACATAAATGATGACAATTATTCTTACATTCAGTTTAATGACATATGATTGCTAGCTTATGTTGGCACTTGGTTGCCACATTTTTTAAACTTATTGAGTAAAATGTTACCAGAAAATAACAGGAACCCTGTTTAAGCCCTCCACCAATTCACCACTTGGCAAAGTCAATCCATTTATTCAGGGCAGTGTGCCTTGGTGGATTGTCACTTTGATACATGAGAAATGTTTGGAGTAATATGACAATTCACCCATCACAAAAAATAATGATCTCTAAAGCATATGCAAAGTTGGAGAAGTGTCAAATCTCCACAAATTCACAAATCTACATAACAATTAGTATTTTGGCAAACATGCCCCTGAGTCTAGGGGCTCTCAAAGGGCTTTACTGACTAAAGGATAAATTCACTTTGCTACAATTGGAGTCGCATTGCCAAAATAGTCGCACGTTCACTTCCCCTTATTGATGAAGCTGCAGATAGATTTGTCATACAGGCAGATTGTTACAGACGGAGTGTAGTATGGCGAATATAAGTAGGATGCAAAGTCATGAGGAGTGATGTGAATTCCTCTAGTGAACTGCAGAGATATCATCCTAATCATATCCCACTAACTGTATATAAGTAAATAATACATCTGTTTCTATGTCACCCTGTCCCTAGTTCATCCTCACAATGTGCCACTAACTGTATATAAGTGAATATTACATCCCTTTCCATGTCTCCCTGTTCCTAGTTCATCCTCACAATGTGCCACTAACTGTATATAAGTGAATATTACATCCCTTTCTATGTCACCCTGTCCTTAGTTCATGTTTAGTAGTAGACAGTCATATTTAGTAGTCACAGTCGTCACAGTCGTCATTGCCACTTTTGATGATATAGTCACTTTATGCCACACCGGAGTCCTGCCATCAACACCCCAATTCATCTCTCTGATGTGGCGAAGTCAAATATGTGAATTTGGAGCATTACACCTTGTTGAATTCACGGCTGCAAAAGGCTCCACCACTTGGTCAATTGTAGAAGTACCTCTGCACATGCACACAAAGTGATGTGAAGTGCTCCATAAGATCACGACTATTGCAGTCGCCTGAATTGGTCGTGTCTTTGCCAAATCGCACAGTTTGCTCAAAAAGTGAACATGGGGAAGTGGCTAACAGATGTGAATTCAGAGCTAAACGCGACGGTTTGGCCTTTACTCAGTAAGTTGTATAGGTGACATTTGATAAAGGGCAATTAGGCCCGAAACATGTTATGGCACAATCATTGCATATTAAAATAGTGGCTATGCTACACTCACTGAGAATACTCTGAGTGCTCCATTTTCTATTTTTTACTATACTGTTGCTTTGCGTGTTGAACAGGGACTCGCAGGGGTAAGGTGTTATTTATAAGCAATTGGGATCTCCATTACAATTTGTCTTTATAAGTTGTATAGGTGTTATGGTGCAAGTGCAATGGCCCCTTATTTCCCAAAAGCATTAGATACGAATAATTGGTGTGACAAATAAAATATACAGGGGCTTATTCATGAGAGTCCAAATGGTTGAATAAAGGACTGAATTTGCATCACTTCACCAAGTCCACTTATTTTTATAACTCTGCAATGTTGTAAAGTCATATCCCATTCGGATCCTTACAATGGCCGCAGACTTATGGATCTGTTTGCTTAATGTTGCATGTGCGTACACATGTAATTTGGCTGTTCATCAAGCATCGGAGTCATTCAAAATATGGGATTTGGTAAGGCATACTGTGAATTAGGGATTTGATGGCAGGGCTCCAGTGTGGCATAAGGCAACTGTTCATTTAAAAGTGACAATAAAGACTGTGACCAAGGGGCAATACGAACTAGGGATATGGTGACACAGAAAGGGATGTTATTCACTTAATACAATTAGTGTTACATTGTGAGGATGATGTCACTGCACAGCACTGGACAAACTCGAAACTCTCTGCATCATTCCACATCCTTCTACTGTCAAACTAAGTAGGCCACACTACACATTCATTTTTGTTTGCCACAGTTTCATGAACAAGGGTAGTGTGGTGGCTCAGTGTTTATTACTGCTGCCTTGCAGCACTGAGGTCCTAGGTTCAATTCCACCCTGGACTTCATCTGCATGGAGTTTGTATGTTCTCCCCACTCTGGTTTCCTCCTACAAACCAAAAACATACATTTGTGTGTATGTGACAAAATAGGGAAACTAGATTGTAAGCTCCATGGGGCAGGGACTGAAGTGAATGATGAATCTCTGTAATGCGCTGCGTAAAATAGTGGCGCTATATAAGAATGAATAAATAATAATAATAAAAGGAGTAGCAAATGCTTCTTCCCAACATGGATTCACTTTGTGCTAAGCTGTCTCTGATAGTAAAATAACAGTCAACTAAAGCAGTGATTTATTTTCATTAGGAGCACAGTGCGATATCAATAGCAGAGCAGGGAGCAGTTACAAGTCACAATCACTTTAGTAAGCAGAGGGGAAAATAAAACAGGTTCACAGAGACGGTGAACGAACTGCAATTAAAAATAAGAAGATTGTAATGAAAAGTGTTTGGAGTTATGTAGTGGTTTTATTTCTTGAAGGATGATAAAGCCAGCAGAAATCTGCCCATAAAATCATTATTTCACATTCCAAGTAATTGCTGATCAAGCACTGCCCATTTTAACCATTTCACACGCATTCCACAATGTGATCACTGACCTCTCTCTCTCTTTTTTTTTTTTTAAATGCACTCACAAAACCCCAAATCCTTTTGTCTTTGTTTCCCTTTGAATCTGGTTCAAGCCAAACAACTGCAGATAGTGTCAGTTTTTACAGCACGATTTGCGGGTTGGTGGGGAAAGCATGAAAAAAAGTACATGAAATGTGAAAAGTAATCAGTAAAATGTAGTGGCAGGTTTTATGTTTGCTATTCTGTTTCCTCTCAGAACACTGCAAAAAAGCGCAACACAAATGGGACACTAATAGTGCCGAATCATAAGGTGATTGAATCAAAAAGATAAAGCCCAAACGTGCATTTTAGCACCAAATCTCCAAGTGTCAGGAAAAAAAGGAATTAATACCACACCTCTTCGTGTTAAAATGATAAATATAGTGTGTGTAAATGCTCACCAGACAAATAATATAAATGTGCCTTGAAATCAATGCAAAATGCAAATCTGCAGATTCCCTTCCAAAAAGGATTAGCCACCCATGCGGTATGTTCGGTCCATGCAGCTGTAACTCCAATTAGATATAGACCCAGGATTCCAAACAATCCACTGTGGAACTGGTGGAACACATGGTGTGTTCCACAGGATCGTCAAACAGGAAGTGACACATTGACATCTCATTTCCTGTTTGAAAAAAGATGGACGCCGGCCAGTATAAATATGAGACTCAGAGGGCACTATACCATACACTATTTGGAACTTTTTCCTCCTGATGAAGCCAGTATATGGTGAAACGCATAGAGGAAAGGACTTTTAACTGTTTTTAACTACCTTACCTGTATATGGATCAGCATCTACATCTGTGAGTAGATCTTTTGTTATACAATAAATTGGATTGTTTGGAATCCTGGATCTGCGTCTAATTGGAGTTAGGGAATTGTCACAAGGTCCATTAAAGGCAAACTAATTGTCTAACAATTATTTTGCATTGTATTGAATCTGAAAGGAATGCTATCCCCCCAACCTCAAATTCTTTTCAAATGCGACCCATTTACCCGGCCGAGTTTGAAACCCCTGGCATAAGGGATGTTCAAATAGTGGCCCTAGCCACTGGGAACAATAATTCTTAAAAAATTTGCATGCAGATAATAGCATTGAGATGTAAAATACTGCAGCAACTATGGCTAGAAATCTGACATCCCTGCATTAGATTACAAATATGCTTATCATTTTAAGGCTAGTTTATTCATTTCATCTACAACCAGTTACAAAAACTTTACAGAGCTGGCGAAAGAAAGGAATGTTCCAGATCAAATAATTCCATTAATGTTGGCCTGAGCTGAGCATCTAAACATGCAATGAAAAAAATATAACCCAAAATAATATTTCAAATTATTCTCTTGATCTGAAAAACACAACTTCAATTAAGTTAATTTCATATAAATGCCGAGGGATTTAGTGTTTCTACAGGTTTGCAACACACACCTAGAGCCAAAATAAACAGGCTTTACAGTAGAGTGCTTCATGTTCCTCTGCCAGAACTTAGGCAATCAAGGGGCACCTTGGGGATAGTGATAAAACTAAAGGTGAGATAAATTTACTG
This sequence comes from Pipa parva, assembly GCA_019650415.1. Classification (NCBI taxonomy): domain Eukaryota; kingdom Metazoa; phylum Chordata; class Amphibia; order Anura; family Pipidae; genus Pipa; species Pipa parva. Next base: position 4,445 of record WMED01016483.1, read on the forward strand.
GAAATGATCGAACTATTCCATTTATACAGTGCATAAAGTACTGGTGAAATGGATATATATATATATATATATATATATATATATATATATATATATATATATATATATACACATACATACATACAGTATATGTATATGTGCATGTCTTTTGATGTGCATATTAACTACTTGTATAAGATATCTGAGCAGGAATTTAGGATTACTTATAATTAACTTGGTTTACGATCTAGAAATCACAATAGACAAACTTTTCAGCGGAAATTCTTGTCACTCAATTAACATATACAACTTACCCCTCTGAAATCAATAACTGTTAATATACCTTCCCAGGGTCGGTTTTGGGGATGCAAAGTAGGCAATTGCTCAGGAGGGCCCTTGCAGCAAACTGATTCATTCTGAGCAAACTCTCTGTATGAAATCGACTTGACAATTTTAGGAAGGAGGTGGGGTTTGGGGCAGGGAGGGGCTGAACCTCCCGTTTCCCCCTGAGCCATGGGGGGGTTATTCACTAAAGTCCGAATTGTTGCATAGAGGTGCGAATTCGCCAGATTAAGACAGTCGCAATAGGCTGCTACTGTCGCAGTCGCATCTTTATAATGAGAATATTGTCACAGTCGCAACTTTATTATGGGAAATAATATACACAATCTTAATAATTAAAAAATTGTCGTGACCTTACAATGATGAAATTGTAGCGGATTTACTATGGGAATCCACTGTTTGCAACCTCGACAGTTGAATTCGCACCTTAGTGAATTACCCCCATGGTGTCTGCTTTGCAAATCTGGTGTTTCTGGCTGAAATCTGGCAAGTTCCCACATCTGCTTATAGATGTCAATCCATAAGAAATTCATGGAAGGGAAAAACTATTTTTTAAAGTGTAAACTTCTGACTTAACATGCCATTTCAGAGCAATTAACATTTCCACCTAAGATTTAAAAATAAAAGACGTACGCGACATATACGTATGTTAAATGCATGCAAACAGGCACACCAAGCTGGTATCACTTGATTGTCATTATAGCTATTTCACGTTGAACTGCAATCTGCAGCTGGAGATTTGGGTTAAGTTGCAGTTAGCATATAAAACTCTATGATATCACAGATGCATCTCAGCCACTGCAATTTCTTACTCAGAAGTATTAAATTACTTGTATACTATTCTGCATTAGCTCATCTGATGCTTGCCTGTGTACCTAACTCTACTAGGTTCGTTGCCCTCATCAGTTCTTGAGAGACTTGTAAGTAATGTATTGTATGAAAGTAGCTTTAGCTTGCTTAAAGAAGAGCTAAGGTACCCCAACCATAACTGATTTGCTGAAAGTACAGGGTCTGCCAGGTTAAACCGCTATGTTATAAAGGGGCAAATTGGTACCTTTGGGCTGTACCACTATCTTATAAAACTGCTGGTGCTAGAATCTCATGGCTGTCATGTTGGATCCTCATAAATATGCTAATGAACCTTGACATGTCATCAAACATATTCTTTGATTGGTTGAGGATTGCCATATGGCCCATTAAAGGCAAACTTTTGCAGCTTTAGGGGAAGCTTGTAAAATTAAAAAAAAAAAATTATTTTTGCAAGTGCTTTTGTCTTGGTGTGGAAGTATAGTATAGCGGTTAAGTACTATGTTTTTCTATATTGAAGGGTGTCGGTTCAAATCCAAATTTTTCTAATTAGTTTATTGAATCCTTTATTTCTTAACTAAATCACTTCACTGTATTCACAAAATAGAGGTACCATCTTATTTAATCAGGATTTGAAATGACAACTTTCCACATGCAAAGCATATACCTTAAGCACTATGCTATACTTCTACAACCAGGTATGGCTTACAAAAGCATTTCTTCTTTATTCCTGCTGTCATTCACAATGCCAAGTCAGTATACTCAGGGCTGGTTTTCACACATGCTCTGTAAGAAGAATTTTCCCTGGGCAGCAGTTTTCCCTGCAGGGGGTAAAACAAAGGGAGTTATTGACTAAAGTTCAAATAGTCTCGTAAAGGTATGAATTTGCCACTTCCTTATATTCAAGTATTCAGCAAACTCTGTGATGTGGTGAATTAGCCAGCTAACACACACTACCTGGTAGACTCCTACTGATGTGGTCGCGACTTTACTATGGGAATTTTTAAGTGGTCACAACTTTATTATGGGAATTTTCATGCAGTAGCAGATTTGCTATGGGAATCCATTGTTTAGTCAACAAGGAGTAGAGATTCAGGGTGAAGCCACCTTAAGTGATGAGAATTCACTTCAACAATCAAATTCTCTCTTTAGTCAGTTACCCTCTAATTTGCTACAATGGCTGCCTTGTACTTGCAAAATAAAGCATGTAGAAGATGCAGAGATAATTAAGTAGTTATCTCGGAAGGGAAAGATTGTGGGTTTATTGCGTTGCTGGAATGTAGGCTAAATGAGGAGACTTTAGTTCTTCTTTAAGGCAGAGATCCACAATAGTGCCTTTTCTGCAAAGGTTCTCAATGATTTGTCTGCATTAAAGCTGCCCATTATGGCCACAACATGCTGTCCAAAAAACGTTAAAATACTGCCTGCTTGTATTTTAATCACTGCATGTCGCTCAAGTGTGGCCATTAAACCCACATTTTCAAATAAATTCTTATGGTCAAGCATTTTTATTCTTGCAAAAAATTTGCAGAAGAATCTCCAGCTGTGAATGTGCTACTGTGGCCTTGGGCAAAAGTAAATGTTTCCTGTCTAGAGGAAACAATGGATTTTCTTCATGCCTAAATATTCTGTTACAATATATTCTTTTAATTAAGGATTGTAAAAAAGAAAGATGATGTGGTGATAAGAGGAGATGTAAATGGCTGCCAGGTGCCAAAGGGTAGCACAATTGACATGAAATACAGATAAAAGTTCAGACAATGTTTAGACGGGAAGCGCTGTTGTCCAAGGGCCAGCTTTGTTTTAGTACAATTAGAATATTGCGCACCGTAATATACTTTCTTTAAAATCTGTTAGAAATCGTTATGGATTCCGGTTTTCATACTTTAAAGGTTTCCAGTGAACAGATTGACTAAAGTCTGGCTACCACTCTACTTTCAATTAGATGTTCTAAATTGACCCTCAGAATTTCACCTAAGAATAACACAGGTATATGCTAGGGGATATCGGTTACACCATGACATTTCAGGTACGGCACCACAATACCTATACCAGTTATTTGAGTGAAAAATACAAGCCTACAATGATTTAATAGAAAATATTTGCCTACTATGGTACTTTGCATCATGCTGTCCCCCCATTGACTATTAGTACATTCCAACCTTTTTTTTAAATCCCTCACATTATAGATATTAATTTAGTTGGCCAGCTAGCTTGGCATTGCCCCTAAAAATGTGGAATAATCACAGATCAGGGGATGAAGATAGTTGAGATACCATTTATTGGACCTATCTTTGGTTAGAACCTGCTTGTATTGTTCAACCACTTGGTATCGAGTTCATGTTTTCCATGAACCCAGTTATAAGGAGAAGCTGAGACATTCTTCATGTGTCATGTGCTGTGCTACTGACAGCAGAAGCCCCTCAATACTCATACGTTGCCAGTGTACATAAAGGCTTTCCTACCTGTGCAACACTGTGATCCTCTTCACTTTGCTGCTACCTCTTGAAAATCTCTTTGTCCAGCAAGCGCAAAAAGCAGCTTTTCATCAAAATTCTCCTTCTGCGCATTCTTGACTTGCTGATTTTCAAGAGGAAGCAGGAAGTGAAGAGGATTGCAGAGCTGCAAGGAGAAGAAAAAAAGGTTGGTGTTATGTAAAGCAGGAAGGCCCCCCTTGAGGAAAAAAAGCCATTGTTAAGTATATAACCCACCCTTCATAATCACCCCTAGAAGAATGAGAATTTAGAGCCGCATTAATATCTCTGTATGGTGTATGTATAGTAATTTTGTCTCAATTGTTTCTAGATTTTTCAACTCAATTTTGGCCTCAAACCAATATAACTCAATTATGACAAGATTAAATTCAATAAGCAAATGAAAGCTCTGTCAATAACTGCTTCCCATTGGCTGTGTGTTTGTGTAAATGCCAACTAAAAGATACAAGATGTTCTATGCTTACAGGGATTACCCAAGAATATATCTAACATTTTTCAGTATGTGATCATATTAAACAAACATTTATTCTAAGGAAACACTAAACTGTAAACTAGCCAAGACAGTAAATTGCATGTACAGGGGGTAAATACTTTCAGAGCTTTTACTCACTGACAAACAATATTTATTCTGTGCTTTATGACCAGATGGCTTAAAAAAAAAAATGTTTAAACATCTTGGGATATAAATTAAAGAAACAAAATAAAACCACAATTAAGAAGGGCTGTCATTTTTATCTGAGCAAATTCAGCATATTTACACACTTACTCATCTCGGGAATTAATCAACTAGGTTAAATCTTTTAAGGAGGTCTAGTAACCCATAGCAACCAATCAGCTGTCAGCATTTTCTGGTATAAGGAAGCAAGAATAATAAAAGACAGCTTCTGATTGATTATTATAGGTTACTATAGGCAAACTCTGTAAAGTTTGCCCCCCGTGGATGAATTTCCCTGTAAGACACTAGACACGATCACCTCACTTTTAACTTCTGCTTATTTAATGTTCCAACACATTCTACTTTTTTAAAAACTAAAAGTCTGCAAAAATAAATGGTTATACAAATGGTGATTTAATCAGACTCTAATTTGGTTTAATTGGAGGATAAGCCAACATACAAGATTTACTTCATCTATCAGAAAATGTCACAAAGATGTATTTCTTTCAAAATGTAATTGCTATTATTTGATACAGATATTAATGACTAATGATTTACACTACAGTGATGCATTTCATTGTTCTCTGTGACACTAACATTGACACATTCCCACTGTGTGTTTTGTTTGTGAACATCCAATTTGTGAAAACCCGCAACTGATAAATTTCAACTAGTCAGTCTAACACCCTTATCCCCATTAATCCCTATAGATTTTGTACTGGAGTAGTATTCAAGTAGAGGTATTTTGCACTAATTGTGACAACTTATTACTGGAGCCCAGTCCAGGATTTACAAATCACCCAGGTGTTTGCTGGAGCCTGATTTATAAGGCAGCTGGGGAGCCAGGAGAGTGTGGAAGGCTGATGCTAGAAGCTGGTGTAGAGAATCTGTGTGAGACAAACAAGGTTCTGTGGACTTAATTTCCTGCCCTAAGAAACTGGCTGTGCTACAAAAAGAGATCTCAGGGAGGTAACCCAGGAAGGGAACTGTATACAGTGCATTGCAAGGAACATGGTGATATGGTTTTGGCCGCACTGACAAGTCAGGCAGGTGTTGAAGGTTGAGGTCTGTAAAAAGGGGTTTAAGCTGACTTTTTGTTCTCCATTGCCAAGAATAGCTGTGTTTTTCCAATTAGTAGTGTGCATAAATCTGCTATTTTCTATACCCTATATACTAAGATTTGCACCACTGTTTGAGTAGTATTCCATAATTTGTATTGCAATGCATGGGTGTCAGATGTACTGCATTTTTAAAGTCAGTCAATTAGATTAGATTTTCATTTCTTGAAAATGAAATTTTACATTAGAACACATTGATGTCATATCGATCTCATGATGAAATTTCACGTTTTATAAGGAAACATTTTTTTATCTAAATTAAGGTAATTTGGTTGAAAGCCAGGTAACCTACCAGTATGTTTTTTAACTCTAGAAAAAATCTGGAGTATCCAGAGAAAATACAAGTAAACTCAGATAAATCCGTGCAGATAGTTCCTTGACCTGAACTGAAAGGGGACAATACTCTAAATAATTCTAAACGATGCTTGTATTATTAGCTTTAATGTGTGCAATCTTATCTAATCTTTGCTCCATGTCTCTTGGATTTTTATGGAACTCTGGTCTAATCATCACCTGCACATAAAAGTTTTAAAAATAGTAAAGTCCTGCTATAAAAGTTACTAAAGGTCTACATATTCTTTTAGCATATCAGAGTTCCAATTCAAGACTGAAGAGGTTCTGACCTATCTTCTTAACTGGTTAACTATAAATGCCACTTCCATATCTTTCCCAATAACATTGTCGGATGCCTACAAACCAGTTGTCCATGATGCTATAAATTATATAGTGGGAAGAAGCTGCAATAAGTTTGCACAGATGGCATCCCATTGATTGAGACAGGCCTAGTCTCCTGCAAAATGACATGGAAACTTCGGTATTGTAGTATCATACAATTTATTTTCCAAGCTGAGAAAGAGATTTTATAACAATGTTATGCAGGCATCAATATAGTCTAGTACAGAAAATGTTTAAAATAAAATAGTCTTATAGAATTTCTCCAAACAGTACGCTGCAGAATTTACCCTCACAAAATACACAGACTAAGGAGTGTAAGGAGTGGACTGTTGAGTAAAGTGGAACTGTCAAGAAAACTCAAAAGAACCTTTGAAAGGAGCCGGTAACAGTTTAAGATGAATGATAAAAGCATTCAGTTCTGAACTAGAGATGACTAAGATATATTCTATATTTTTTCATTGTAATGCAACATAAGAAATAATTAAGTGCAACACAGAACCTGCCTGGATCATAATTTAGTGTATCTGAATGTAGGAGCCACAATAACAGCTTCCCTTTGCCTTCTCCCCTCCAACTAAGCTTGCAATTGGCTGGATGGACTATTAGGAAGCAGGGGAATGGTAAAACTGAACTTAATAATTTTACGCTCAGACTATACCTACCGGTAGCTTCATGACAAAGGTTTTGTAAGTACCTAACATGCAAGTACCCAACAGGTTCACTTTAATCCACCTAATGCTATCCTACTAGTGAGCAAAAGACCAGTATCCCCCCAACCTAGCCAAAGCATGCTTAGAGAGCTCTGAAAACATTATGTCAAAACAACAACACCCAAAATTTCTCGAGTATTATATTTGATTACTGTGTATTGAAGAATAAAATATGTGCTTTAAAGGGAAATGGGCCCCATTGTGGAAGTGCTGTGACTTGAAGTCTTACACATAGCAGTGCATGTTTTTAATCATACAGTAACTTTCTTGCTCATTCAGTTTACTCTTGAATCCCCTCCAAAACATAGCTGTGTTCTTACAATGCAAAGGGTATCAGGTTCAGTCCAAGTTGTCCCAAGTCAAGCATGCCCACTATTTGCCGTGTCAATCTTGACCTTTACTCATCACAATATAAAAAGGTCAAGGGGGGTTAAACAAAACCTTACCACTAACAGTGCCATGTTAGGCATTTCTTTGAGTTATTGTTCTCCGTAATCTCCAACTGTGTCTTACATCTTCCTGTCAGAATTAACTTAAATATTATTTTACCTTTCACAGCTCACACACCCTGTCCCCGTCTTTCTCCACTGCCTGCATGATTAATTGCTTATGGGTTTGTAAAGTTATACATTATATCAAGTGATACTTAATTTACCTTTTACAGGTTGTACAGTAGAAGTCCCAGCACTGCCTTTATACTTACTTTACTGTGGAGAATTCTGTAAAGTGGCTTTATCAATTTGGATTGACAGCTAAAATACATACTTAAAATGCATTAAAGAGGCAAAATATTACCCAAGTCTATAGTGCAGAAAATGAATTGTATGGGGAATTCTCCCTGTGTGTAATTCAGTTTAAAAACATAGTATATTGTAATAATTATTTCAGAATGTTTTAAGTTTGTTTGATCCAGTCTTGAAATCCGACTACCAGTTCCAATTGTGAGACCTATTGTCATAATTTCAATGTTCTTTGTAGATAAAAGTGATTTAACACTCAGATGTGAATAAGGTTTGTTTATACAAGCTACAATACAAGACATTATACCTATATAATACAAAGTAACACAGGAACTGCATGGAACTTTCTGTAAATTATAACCTTATAATTGGCTAGTTCTAAGATCAGAACTATCTGATTATAAAGCAAAGCAACCATCACTCCCCTTTTCTGTTTCAAGGCGTCATTTTGAAACTTGTTGATGGTTCATACTCTCTAAGAAATTTCTCTTATCTGCCTCTGTATCCCTCAAACTGTAACTGTACCCCTCCAATGAGTAAATAGGTCACAGGGGTTCATGGGATTTGTAGTCATGCATGTTCTGAAACAAACAATTTTCTCTGATATAACGATAAAAGAGATAATTAACTAAGGATTCTGTCTACATCTGATCCTATCTTGAGACTTAATACATTACAGTGCATCATAGGAAATATATGAAATAACCTACACAATTCCTAAAATATGGTATTACTGCGGCACAAAAGGTTCAGTGAAACAAAACAAATGATCACCAGTTGGTTCTTCTGCACTAATACCTTCTTGTTTTCTGATACTCTTAATTAATTTACAGAAAGGAGTGCATTTTTTATATATATATATATATATATATATATATATATATATATATATATATATATATATTTCTTTTTTAATGAGCTTATACCATTAAATCAGTAAGTCATATAAAGCACCTAAAGGGTTATTGAATTTAGAATAAAAATTCAGTATTAAGGGTTTAGATATGAATTCAATAGATATGCAGTTTTGGGTGAAAAGAAAATACTGTTTTTATGTGGTGTTTATGTTTTATGACGACCGTTGACATATGTAGCACAGGTAATTCGTCTATTCATCAAGCGTTAGAGTCTGTCGAGGCAGAAAACTTGGCAAAGTGTATTGCGTTACTTTCCCAGATCAAAGTGGCGATTTAGGGAGTTGATATCAGGGCTCCAATGTGGCATGATGCCACTGTTCAATTAAAAGTTATAATAAAGACTACATCCAAGTAACAACATAAACTAGGAACAGGGAGACATAGAAAGGGATGTAATATTCACTTATATACAGTTA
>WMED01016484.1:0-13298 GCA_019650415.1 Pipa parva
AATTCCCCTTCTTCTCAGGTGGGGAATGATAGAAAAAGTTTGAGAACCACTGCCCTAAACATATTGATACTGTACACTACTTCCTTCAGCCTAACCTCACTGGTACTACACACTGGATCTTTGCAGTCAATCAATCTCACTGGTACTGCATCTTTTATTTTGGAATGCAATTCAATGATTAGATTGTTATCTGTACAGCTTTAACTTCCCATTAGTCATCTGTATCTTTATCCATGCTCTACCCATGCTGCCCATTATTAACTTTTCTTTCCTACAAAATAGTTCGCCCTTCTCCTCCTCCAAACAATCTAGGCAATCTCTATTTAAAACTTCTTTCCACTTACTTTTTCTCTTAACTAATATATTCATTTACTGTAACAGTAGATATACTTATTAATTCAATATTAATTTTATGAGAATAAGGGGTAGATTTTTCCATTCTTTTTTAAACAAAAATTCAAAAAAAGAAATGTTTGCCTGTTTTTACAGCAAAATGTGAAATGCCTAAATTTGTGTTAAATAGCAAAATTTGAGCTGAAAAGGAACAGAAATTTTCATTTTGATAAACCTGCCTATAAATGTACAAGATGTTCATTAGTACACATAACAACAGAGAAGATTGGGCTATAAATGCTGTTCTGAGATGAGTCTCAAATGTTTTGAATGCTTTCCTTTTAGATTGGCTTATTAAGCCAGTTAGATAATGATAGCTGTTAACAACAAAGCATATAAACTGGATTTAAGGGCTGTGTTCTTGTAAAATACCCATTTATTTGTTTAATAACCACTTGTAAGTACATGATAGCCATCAGTCTAGCAATATGGATTTTGCCTTCCTTGGGTAAATCAATAAAATATATGAAGTATTTTATAATATTATTATTATTATTATTGGGGATTCTATATTCCACAATGTAATTAGAATCCTTTAATAAATGTGGTATAAAACACTTGAATAATCCCATAAATATCTCTAAGTTTAACTTACTGATTTATACTACTCTATCATAAATATAAACCTTATCTGTTTCATTAAAGCTCCATCCATATGTTGAACATAAAAACACCTTGTGCTTTTTTTCCTCAGTAGAATGATGGAATGAATTTATGATGCAATACATATATAGGTCTTTAAATATCTTTATTTACATTCGGTAGTTCAGTTTTTCTTATTTGATGTCCAACAATGTCTTGGATGAATCATCTTCAGGATTTTGTTTGTTTGATGGAGCAGAATGAATTGGCTTCATTTGATATCTGTTATGTCTGGAGCAAACATATTAAATAAATAAAGTCAATCATTTCATTAATCATTAAAATGAAATTCATTAAAATTTCTTTAAATTTAAGAGCTGACAGAACTCTGTTGTTGGGCATAAAATGTAACTAAGAAATATTTACAAAAGGGGTGCAATTATGCTCAAGAATACTTAAGTCCTTGGAAAAATGGTTATCAGGTGTATGAAGTTATTTTTATCTACTGTTTCTGTAATTTTAGACCTTAATGGTACTGTCTGGTTTCTATCTGCTGCATATTTGCTACAATTATATATACAATGTAGCGGATATTCTCTGTCTTGGAATCTCAATTACCTTTGCTCTTTGATTGTATAGTGCTTACCTCCTATGTAAAGGTAGGCAATGGCCACTTGGGACTCCATCTTTTAATGATTTAGGATGGAAGCTATTATAGTGCAAAAGGAAATTTGAAGCTGTTTCTTTACAATACAGTAAAGTTCAATGCATTTCTCCCATGTCACTTAGGAAGATAACTATGTCTAAAAAATAACTGATTCACTTAGCTGAGACTGGTATGCGCTCCCTGCTCTCCTGCACGTGGAGATCAGGGAACGCTTTAAAGGTATTCCAGTCTTGCGAGGCAACTCAAGTGGTTGCAAGGTGATTCGAAGTACCTTTAAAGGGTTTGCTGATCTCCGCGTGCAGGAGAGCAGGGAGCACATACCAGTCTCAGCGAGGTGAATAGAAGGATCGCCAGGTAAGTTTGCACTTTCCTGAATGATCCCATTTGCAGATGAAGTGGAGATTTTTCCCCCACTGCCATACCTGAGATCTGCAGATATTGTTTGTGATTAAAGCGTAGCCGTACACTGCATTTATAATTTAACCTGTTACAGATTCATGTATCATGTCATGATATACCAAATTCACTAGACATTTCTTCATTTATCATTTTGCTATTACTTTATAAAATTTTACAAAGTTCCATTAAAACGCATTATCATCAGCATATGTCAGTAATATGAATCCATAATATTTAGCCAATGTTGTATTATATTTGTTGTACTGTTATTGACCCTCTGTAAGGCAAATGCCAAACTGAAAAATGTAGATTTTCTTTTCCCATGCTGTCTGAAGGCAGCTTAAGAGTGAACATAAAATGAAAGTCTAGTCAAAATGCTGCAACAAATTTTCTAGCCCTGAATTTCTGGTTTTATCAAGAAGCAATACTTGAACTGATGTTAGACAGGCAGCTGAAAGGTCAATGAGTTCCCTTGGTTGCCTTTTGTCAGGGGTTTTTGACTTGTGTGTGAATAAGAATGCCTCTTGAGGAAAGCAGGCTTAGATTCCCTGTCATGCGGAAGACAGCTGAGATTCTGAAAATGTTACAAAAAAGCATGTGGGACTTCAAGCACACCTTCAATACTCTGCTGATGCCTTTCGCATCCCGTGTAAACATGTACAAATGGATGTTTTGGATTTGTTCTGTCAGCTTTTGGTTGTGAAACAAATTATTGTACAGCTCTCAACCTTGAATACAAACTCACTTAAAGGTCTAAGTATGAGTTCTGAATTTAATAAAATATAACACTCATACTGATCAATCAAACATACAACTTTGAACTTTGATAACAAGCAATAATGGGATGTCTGTGTTATAAAGCTACAAAGGTAACCCATATTTCACCATTCTAAAATAACTACGCAATGTTTTACTACCGCAATCTCATTATATTGCATTTCTGTACAGTATATGTAGGCATCTATTAAGAATGCAGATTCATGATTAATTTCTTCATCTGTATAGTATATACATATATATATATATATATATATATATATATATATATACTTAAAGTTTGGCACCTAAAGACGGCTGTGTTATGAAAACATAAAAATGCAGCTTTCTCATATGCTTCAGCAACTTGTCTGGGTGAGGAAGCAGCGAGTTCATTGTAACAGGTGAATCCATTGATTCCTATTATTTGTTGGGATGGAGGATGAGATATGTGAGATATGGATCAGCAATTTCCCCTTAGTGGCTGGTGAAGTTTGAAGATTCCCACACTGGGGAAGATGACCTTTGCAGGTTTATGATAATACTTTATTATGATTTAAATCAAATAGGTATTGAAATCAAGGAGGCCAATTACTGAAACTAAACTACCTTTTTAAGATCATAATGAGCATAAATGTTGTACCACTAATTACAAGTGGGACACCCATACACATGAGAGATAATCCAGTCAGGAGCAGTTGAGCTGGCATTATGTGGTATCTAACCATATAAGGTAATTAGTAAAAACAACTTAAAAACTTTACATTATATACATATTGAGGAAAGATGCTGACAAAGCAAAAAAGTATTACGTTACACTTATACGTTATAATGTTTCTGCAGATACAGAGAACCTTGTTTAACTGTATTTTACCCTTAAATATTAAATAAACTGGTGGCATCTTTAAGTTTCAGCACTTACAGGGTGGGTGTGTTGTTGGGTTGGGTCTTACTTGACATGCTCCTAAGCCCTCTGTTCTCTGCAATTGTTGATACTGGAATTCACTTATAATTGGGCCCAAATATAAACACAATTTAGATCCTTATACCACTATTGGTAGACTGGTACATATATCCATTGGTATTTAGTCTAGTGACATTGTTCTTTAATAGCCAATTCTCATAGGTTTTTTGTTTTGCTCTGATGCACTTATCCTCTCATTAACGTGACAAAAATTCTCTCTAGTTACTCGATGCTATGTACGGACTCCCAGCTTCTCTGAATATAATCTGGCACTATCTCTACCAGCTTGCTTACTGGTGGAGACTTGACTAACTTTCCGCCTATAAAAGGACATTTCTTTAAATAAATTGCTACACTTTCTAAATGGGTGCACATTTGCACATAATATTTCTACATCATTGTAACATAATACTGCTATAACTCACTTATGATAACATTACAGTAGAAATAATACTGTAAAAAAATCAATGTCTGTGTGTACAATCTGTCTACAAAAACATTACGCAATAAAAAAGGTATTTAAAGTAACACTTAAATATTCTTCTTTCAAGCTGATTAATATAATTTTGCTGAAAAAGTCTCCTTCTGATAACAACACATAACCACTTGGAAAAATTTGCACAGGCTTCTTTCCCAGCAAATATACAATGAATGTACACATTGATATGGGGGATTAAAACCATGTGCAATTGGCTTTCTACTGCAATCAATAAAATACAGACACATGTTATCCATTGTGTAAGTGCATTGGCTCAGGTAGCTAGATATATTAATTTAATACCTGATATATACTGTTTGGGCTTTACTACAACATGGTAGCTTGTATCTTGATCTTATCTTCTGTTTAGCCAGGCAATGTCACATTTTGGTAAAAAATGGTTTCTTTTTACAACTAACATTCTTAAAAAGTGATGTTATCAAGAAGTAGCAAGCATTAGTTAACTTCAGCATGAACTCTGATTATAAGATTACCAGGGCAGAAGCAATGTATCAGAGTTTTCAAACAAATACACACAACTAAAGAAAACTTTCAAAGAATGGAAAATGGTTTCTCTGTTTCTCTCTCTCTCTCTCTCTCTCTCTATATTTGATATAGTGAACCATCTTACATGGCTACAATTGTCCACTTGTTGTAGGGTATCACTCAAGTGCTGGAGCAGCCTTTAGGGATTAACACTGCAAACAGCAGGTTCCTTTGCATTTAAAGTTTATTTCGGGTGAAAAAAACCCAAAACACACGCCTTTCTTTGGCAAAAATTTAAAAAAAAGTCAGTTGAAAACCACTCCGTTCAGGGTAAACAGTCCTTGATCAAAACACAGTGGGTAATTGTACCCAATACAATTCTGGTTATCAAATAAAGAGTACCTTCCCTTCTCCTGGGTTGTCTCGTTGGGGTTTCACAGTGCTGCAAAGTCAATGTTGTTTAGCAGAGTCTTTAACCACTATTGTCAACTATTGACCAACAATTGTCAAAATGAACTTATCCAGCTTGTTGTGACCCACAGTGGAATATATTTCTGCCTACTGCAGAGATGTGCTCTGAATCATGTGTGCAACAGAAGTGACAATTTTGTAGAAGATGTGCAATAGATTTGCAGTGGAAGTGCAATAGAATTCTAAATCCTGTTAAATATACAGTATGTCTGAAATGTGCAATTCCTGTGCACTCAGATATTTAATCCAACCAGAGAAGCATTGCACATTCTATTATACAGTAATATGTGTAAAGCAGGAGTTTACCATGAGACTGAGGTTCTCAGACATCAGTTGCACAGGCCCACAGTTAGGGGTACATACTCAAAAAAGAAGAAGCTCCACCAGCCTTTAACTACCTTTGGTACCTTCTTTCAGTTTGTCTGCATTCTGTACAGTATATAATCATTCAGTGGAATAGAATATTTGAGCCCTGGGACAATGAGTATAAGACCTGAACTTGAACCTTGGGATTTTAGGCCTAGAAATGCACCCTTATGGTAAAGACTTCCAAGCCACTGTTACAATTTTAGGGGGTTATTCACTAAAGTCCGAATTGATGCGTATAGGTGCAAATTCGCCAGATTAAGACAGTTACAATAGGCTGCTACTGTCTCAGTCACGTCTTTATAATGAGAACATGTCGCAGTCGCGACTTTATTATGGGAAAATTGTCCCAATCTTAACCTAAAAAATTGTTGCGACTTTACAATGGGGAAATTGTTGATGATTTGCTATGGGAATCTGCTGTTTGCGAATTCGACAGTTGAATTCTGTCACGGGCTGCATCACTGAAATAGTGGACCCTCTTACCACTGCGGAAGTTGGCACAGGTTTATCTGAGGCGCGGAGTCTAAGGAGCCTCTGGTCTTTACCTTTAACTCCCGCAAGGGGATACTGGACTCCCAAGTTGTGGCCCTCAGACTCACCTTCCGCAGGTGGTAGCTGGAACAGGGACAAGTGCAGACATAGAATCTGTAACAGACACAGGAACACAGGTACAGGATACTGGGTAATGGTGCTGGAACAGACACAGGAACACAGGTACAGGATACTGGGTAATGGTGCTGGAACAGGAACACAGGTACAGGATACTGGGTAATGGTGCTGGAACAGGAACACAGGTACAGGATACTGGGTAATGGTGCTGGAACAGACACCGGAACACAGGATACTGGGTAATGGTGCTGGAACAGACCCAGGAACACAGGTACAGGATACTGGGTAATGGTGCTGGAACAGACACAGGAACACAGGATACTGGGTAGTACTCAGGGACAGGAACCAAACTTTAATACAAACTCACTAGGACTAGTCGGGACTTAATACATAATACTCAGGCAAGGAACTGCCTGAGAAGCTGGCTTTTAAACTCCCCGCCGGCTGCAGGGGAGGGACTGGTGTCGTTGCTAAGCATCGACGCCCATCATTCAAAACTGCGAGAAGGGTGGCAGAAGGGAGAGAGGACGCCGCAGGAGCGCGGACCAGGTATGTAACAAATTCTCACCTTAGTGAATAACCCCCCAATGAATCTTCATTCCCAATGATAGAAAAATTAGTTTTTTTCCATCTGTCATCACATTTTAATTTATACGTCTACCTTTTTTGTAAATAACTGCTGTACTGTAATTAAAAGACATATGTTCTGAATGCAGTTGCACAAAGAATTTGTTTAAATGTATCAACTTTTTCCCATTTGGCACAAAATATTTATATTTAACTTGTAACGTTCTAGCCGTTATAATGAAACCAATCTTTTTCCTCTGTTCATTTTAGCTCTGTAACATCACTCAGCATTAAAATGCTTGGGCAGAAAAGGTCACACTTCTTCCTATCAAAACATTTCTTTGCTATTTCCTCCCCCCATGGGTATACACAGAAACAACAATCGATATGAAAACATCACACAACTCCTTGACTTACCTTCACAGGAATATCTGTAAGATCAGCAGTCCGCTGGGAACTCTTTACCAACAAAACCTTCTACTTATTATAAGCCGGAATACTTGAAATTCTAAACACTTCATAAATGTTCTTGATATTTTACAGACAAAACCAATCATTTATGATGTGCAATTAATTTAGAAAACTCTAATCTGAAGACTTAATTCATGAAATTTGCATGTTTTTTTTTTCTTTTGTTTAGAAGATAAATTGCATTGATACAGATCATGGATAGCTGGAACCTTAGCACTTAGTACCAGTCTGCTATTAGAAACCACTGGACCCCCCAGAACCTAAAAATAGTGTGAAAAGGGTCAGTATTATCAGAAAAAGAAAAAAAAACCCATTGTGATTGACATGGAAGTCACTGATACAAAATACATGTAAAAATGTTGTATTTGAAGCTGAGTGCCACAAGTTTGCTACTTCCTTGAGCATATAGTTGTAGATTGCCCGGCAATCAAGCACAACCTGGTTTGCAGCCAATTCCAGCTGCTTGACGTGAATTCAGTAGCGGGAAATTCAAATGCCGAGTGCCATTTGACAGCCTATATCTGCCATGCTGTCCTGGCTTCCTCTTTTACTAAAAGCCTCTGTTACAGCCACCTTCAGAGTACAAACTTCTGGCATTCCAGATCAGAGTCCAACATGTCTTCTTCAGTCTTCAGTGATATATCTTCAGGCTGTGAGTGACAGTTCTTACAGTTTCAGATGTTCTCCTATGTTCCACTATTACCATTAATATTAATATATTACACTGCACCAAGTGACTCTGTGTTGTAGTTTCATTATCCTGCTCTATGAGATCCAGTGTTACAGCTCTGCAGATTCCATATTACTGTTACAGTTCCTCAGTTCCTCATACTCTGCCAGTGTATTTGTCAGTGTCTCCACCAGCTGCTACCTGTGATGGATTAACTCCAAGGGCTGAGACCTGGGATTCCATAGCAGCAAAGGCCATACTCCCTTGTGGGGATTAGGAATGAAGTTCTCCTTAGATTCTGCCTCTCAGAATTAACAGCATCAACCCTGCTGTGGTAAAAGGATCTACAGTTCTTGCACATTAAAGTTCCCTATTTTACTATTTTGTTTCTTTGATGGTGATATTTAATTATGACCCTTGTCCTTAGTTATATGACTAAGATATATGAGAAGCTGGTAATGTCTAAGATTAGGATAACTATTTTTTTTTCAAGCCTTTATGAAATGCACAAATCAATTTTGCTGGTACCTAATAGGAGGCAGTTAGATGGCAAACAAAAACTGGAATCTAATTGGTGCATTAAACTGGTATGATCTTTACCTAAGTATTAGGGAAAGGAGCTGTTAACTGCATATAGAATCCCAGAATTTAAACTTCTCAAATGGATTTGAGGTTAAGAAACCTGACCTGGACCTGACAGTGACAAGCACACTCCACTGAAGTCGCCATCTAAGTTTAAGGAGACCCAGTACAGAGAGCCAGTTGTGATAATCCATTTGCTCACATACTTGTTCTCCCTTGAATAATTTTTGGTAGGTGTGTGGCTGTGATGTGGTGTGAAGGTATTGCAATGGCAATGTAATATGCTGATACATTCTGCTCTTTCTCATGGTTTTCACTACATGTTGTACAGTTAAACTATTATATTGGGTCAGGGCTTCAGAAGCGGTGGAACCCAAAATAAGCTGCTAAATGATATGGCAAACTGTTAATTATATTTAATGCATGTTTTGTAAATGACCAGTGTAAAAGAAATATTGCCCACTTCCTAGAATTCCCCACAATTTGATAGAATTGTTCAGATGTTTTTGGGCACTGTAATAACCAAGCCCAAGAGGTCCCAAATCAGTTGCCGTGTGTTTTCTTACTAAGTATAATCATTAAACTACATAGTTAACCCTGTATAAATATATTATGTACGTAATTATACATACTCACAACTGTGTCTCTTGTGTCCCTTTCTGTTTTTATTGTCAGTATTTACTACAGAAAATGCAGTGGTGATCGACTATCAGCTGTGCTTTTCAACAATCAACTAGTCTGCTGCAGCCACCTAGATTTCAGGGTATTCTCAAAATGTACTGAGTAAAAAATAACAACACTGTTCAGCCTAACACAGGGTATTTGTATTAACATTTATACACTAGACTAGCTATTTTTTTAAGGAATCAAAGAAACTCTTCCAGGTACATTAGTCTTTCACTCCTCTTCTTACTCTCAGTAGAAGTACACATATATTTAAGTCTGCACTTGGTTCTTGTCTCTCTAATTTTGAAACCTTACTATGGTGTCCTGCTTTAGAGACCACTTAAATCTAGTCTCTACAGAGACTAGCCTGTAGAACTCTCTTTTCAACATGGGCGTGTGTTCTACAGATAATATAAGTAGCAGCACAATCCACCCTTTTCAACATGGGCGTGTGTTCTACAGATAATATAAGTAGCAGCACAATCCACCCTTTTTTGCTAGTTAAGTTTCTTCCAAGGTTTAGGATCCTGGGTGTTTTAGCTAAACACCATCAGTATGAATCCCAAATATTTTAGAAAAAATGGTCCACACACTGTTTAAAAGTTAGTTACCCCATTTATTACACCTCTGTGCAGAACAACTTTTCAGGGGCATACCTCCCTTTGCCAGGTTCCTGAAAAAGGGAGGTACGCCCCCTGAAATGTTTTTCTGCACTTTGGTGTAATAAATTATAGTAAACCCCCCACTAACTTTTAAACAGTGTGTGGAGGATCATTTTTTTTCTAAAGCATTTGTGTGTTTTATAGAGTCTGACAAAAGAAAATTCCAGAAAGCTGAGCCAGGTTCTTTTTTGGGATTACCCTATTTTTTTGCAGAAATTGTAGCAAGATAATGTTTCAGTGAGTTATAATCTTCCAAGGGGCTTGGATACTCTGTCACACCCCTGCTCTTGCAAGCCATCCCTTAACCTTCCACACCTTGTGCCACTGGCATTTTTTAGTAAATGTATCTTATTTTGGTCTGGGGAGCACAAAGGGGGTGGTATATGGGGAGAAGGACTCTGGTGTAAGTTTCCACAATAATAAGAACACCACTGCTTATTAATGGGTTTGTAAAGCCTTAAGTTAGGTGTGTACTCTCAAAATGGAAAATCATCCCTATCACTAGCTTTTAAATAGGTTCTCAAAAGAAGGCACCAATGTGTTCATGTCAAACATGCTGTTAAATAAATGGTATGCGTCTTATTAGCAACAACAGCTGATTTCTTTTTGTTGTAAGGGTTTATTCCAGGATGGGGGATTGCAAATATTGGCTGCCTGCTGGGACATGTCTCTGTTTAGTCTGGATAAAAGTTTGCCCATATCTAGCAGTGTACAGCAACCGATCAGCTGTTCTAATGCAAAAATAATAATAAAATACAAACATCTGAATTGTTGTTATGGGTTAGACCTGGGCAAATGTTAATATTGTTGATTTGTTCTGTAAATTATGCATGTTTAAGAACATGCTAAAATAGCTTAATTTGTACGTCAATGCATATAATATCCAGAGTTATTATATCTACAATCCCATCATTAACATATTGCTGGATACTAGGTCATACAATGTGTTCTGAGCAATTTTAAATAGTGTATACACAATGTGTCAATGCATTTTGTGACCTCCCAGGGTAAGGTTGTTTTCTGAGAACAGTTTTAGATATAGTTTACAAAAAATGTCACTGGTGAATAAACTGTACAGAAAATAACTTTGTCTTTTTGTGAGTTTTAATTTGAGTGTTTGACGATACATGACTTTTATTAAAGACTAATGAAAAAGTCATCATTAAAGCAACATGCACCAAGGAAAGAACAAAAAAAAAATATCAAAACCCGTTCAGTATAAAAAGAAAACTCACACATTTTCCCTTTTATTTTTTTTAGCTCATCATCCACAAAACAACAGAACCCAATGGTGTCAATTATATTTGATTGACTGAGAAAAGCACACACACAAATACAGGAAAACAATGGACACAAAAATCTATATATGACTCCCCTTGTCAAGTGGAATCTTGTCTCTTCCATACTTATTCTGGTTGGTGTCCTGCTGTTACAGAATTAAATGTTTCCTTCAGTCCCCAAACTAGTGCCAATTAACTTAGCAGGGTCTTCAAAGCAATCAAACGACTCCCTTGGCAATCTAGCCAAAGTTCTGTTCAATAAATAAGACTTAATTTATCAGTTTAACTTCAGTTTTTCAAAGAGGAATGTTTAACGATATGATGTTTTGTTTTTTTTGTCGGACAGCATACCGCAAATACAGCTTTGAGAAATTTACTGTGATGTGGCAAGTGACTAGATATATTTTTACAGATTTAAAAATATCTATATATTTCTTCCTTTCTTCCTTCTCACATTAAACTTTCCCCCAGGAGATAATTGGTTAAGCCACATTTAATCAACTGTCTAGCCTACACAATGGAAAGACATTTATCACTATTCCACGGAATCAGTTTTTATTAAAGCAAAATCTACCTTTCATTCAAGAAAATGGTATGGATTTAGCATCGCTTTGTGATTGGAGGCAACGCAGGAGAACAAAGCTCTCACTGTAATTTATTTAAGAAAATCATAAATCATAGTCTATAAAAAGAGGAGGTATCTGCACAATCACTGCTAGCCTAGAGTAGTGTGATCAAATGAAGGTTAACAGTAGGGTTACACAGTATTGTAGTTGTAGGTGGTGTGCAATATTTTTAAACAGAGATGTGAAACAGAAAGTACATTATTCAGTATTTAGAATCAGACCTTTTATATCCACATCTTTTGAATACTGGACTGGTGTTTTTGGAGAAAGGTTAAAGTTCACTATTGTGTTTTAACTCATGGAACTATTTTCCTGCAACAATACTAAGTAACTAAATGTGACAAAATGGTGACATTTCTTATATTAATATGAAATGACCTTGTGTCCACTACCTTTGGCTCACTGTTTTTTCCTTAACTGTGCTCAGAGAGGTCAACAAAATAACTTGAGACAGATTTGCTCTGTTGTTGTGGCAGTAAAGCTGTTTGGTGAATATGTGCAAATCTACTTCGCTACAATATGGACGAATTGTCATATAATGTGTTGAATTCATTTCGGATGCCAAATTTAGCTTTTGCTAAATATTCCCGTTTTACTGCAGTAAAGTATGTCTGTAACTGTAACTCCTGCTCTGAATTGCATGTTCAGATTTCATTAAAATGTCAGACTTTAATTATTTCAACATTTATTTTTCTATTTCAGTTTAAAACAGATTTTAAAGTTTCTTGGTTGGTGAATTTAGATAAGCCTATAATTCTTATTTAAAAAATGATCATTATTCATTAGTACAAGTGAAATAACATACATAATTACAGTGCTGGCAAAAAGTATTGGCACCCCTGCAATTCTGTCAGATAATACCCAATTTCATCCAGAAAATGATTGCAATCACAAACGCTTTGGTATTATCTTCATTTAATTTGTCTTCAATGGAAAACCACAAAAAGAACTGTCAAAAAGCCAAATTGGATATAATTCCACACCAAACATAAAAAAGGGGGTGGACAAAAGTATTGGCACCCTTAGAAAAATCATGTGATGCTTCTCTAATTTGTGTAATTAACAGCACCTGTTACTTACCTGTGGCACATAACAGGTGGTGGCAATAACTAAATCACACTTGCAGCCAGTTGAAATGGATTTAAGTTGACTCAACCTCTGTTCTGTGTCCTTGTGTGTACCACATTATGCATGGAGAGAAGAAAGAAGACCAAAGAACTGTCTGAGGACTTGCGAAGCAAAATTGTGAGGAAGCATGAGCAATCTCAAGGCTACAAGTCCATCTCCAAAGAACTGAATGTTCCTGTGTCTACCGTGCGCAGTGTCATCAAGAAGTTTAAAGCCCATGGCACTGTGGCTAACCTCCCTAGATGTGGAAGGAAAAGAAAAATTGACAAGAGATTTCAATGAAAGATTGTGGGTAAAGAACCTTGACTAACATCCAAACAAGTTCTAGCTGCCCTGCAGTCCGAGGGTACAACAGTGTTAACCCGTACTATCTGTCGATGTCTGAATGAAAAGGGACTCTATGGTAGGATATCCAGGAAGACCCCACTTCTGACCAAGAGACATAAAAAAGCCAGGCTGGAGTTTGCCAAAA
>WMED01016485.1:0-13297 GCA_019650415.1 Pipa parva
TAGATATAAGCAGAGACAAGTAGAGTATAGGTGATGCCTTTTATTGGCTAACTGAATAAAGGGTAAATACAAGCTTTCCACACTACTTAGGTCTCTTCTTCAGGAATGACATCTCTTCCCACTTTCCCATAAGCACTAGTTTTACCTTTGGTTTTTGGTTTTGTGTGGAAATACAGTTTATGTAGTAGAAAAAAATGTGAATGCCTTATGTTCTTTCATGTTCACTCCCAAAACCTCTTTCTTTTAATCTATACTTGTACTAAAGAGGTCTGACAAGATCAAAACAAGGCATGCTAGTAAGCTCCGCTCATAGCAGAGATATAGGGGGTTATTCTCCAAAGTCCAAATTCAACTGTCGAATTCTCAAACATGGGATTCCCATAGCAAATCCGCAACTGTGACAACACTTCCATAGCAAAGTCACAACTGCAACAATATTCTGATTATAAAGATGTGACTGAAACAGTATCAGTCTGTTGTGGCTGTCTTCAGCTAACAAATTCACACCTTTAAGAGACAATCTGGACTTTAGAAAATAACCCCATAGAGCGTATCATTAAAACCTACTGGGCTATGTTACAGAGTGATAAGGAATATAGCAAACTATTTAATGTTCTTACAATATTTAACTATAAAAGAGGAGATGCATTTGGACACATCTTGTCACTATCAGAGGTTAAACCCCTATAGGTAAAGGTAAAGTTACATTTCTGGGGAACAAACACACCGGCACCTTCCCTTGCCTATCTTGTAATTGCTGCACCTCCATCACCTCCATCACCTCCATCACCTCCATCACCTCCATTTGGTATTTGTCTGAGGAAATTCACCAAAACAATGACCATCTATTAAGATGCCTGTGTGCACCTTGTTTGTGTTTCTCACATTGCAGTCACATGAAGAAATACATTTATGTTCTCTTTTTTAAATATATAGGTGATAATTGTTATTTTTTTGCATCTGTTTTCTTTCTAATTACTGATAGTGGCAAGTTATCGGTGTTTAACAAACGATTTTGTGTTAGAATGGTTTCTTTTAGTGAAAGAGATGTTCTTGCATTTGTGTTTCCTGAAAATCAGAATCCTAGCGCTCGCTTTGGAGAGAAATGAGTACCCATTTAGCATGCAATTATTTTACTAATAAATTATAAATTTGCATGAACAACAATCAACCTTAATTATCATTTCTTTTATACTGTAAAATGCAAATTATTTTATTACCCAGTAAGACTACGTCTCCAAAAACTTCGTCTTTCTAAGTAATAAATAAGAGTAAATTGTATATGAATATGCATGAGACCTTTTCTGGATTTAGAGATTTCTCAGAGGTAGAAAATACTCTTTTTTTTTTTTAATTGTTTTTACTTTTAGCATGTCATTTAAAACCTTAATTTAGAAAAGGTCTTTCTGTGATGTGCAATTTGCAGAACATGGTTTATAGAATGTTTTGATTGCAGAGACTACGGTATATGTATGTGTGTATAGGTATATGTGTGTATGTATATGGGAATAGCTTAAAAATCAGAATAAGCTAAATAAGAACAGTGTGACACTGACACAAGACTAGACGTGATTGGGGTATAAATTGATACCGCCATTACAATGTCTTTGCCACCAGAGGAAACCCGTCTGTTACTCAGGCGAAACGCGTCAGGCATTCTCTCTCTCTCTCGAGGAGATCTATCTTTTTCTAGCCTTTATATTTTTTACATATTATTATCCACATTGTTGCTATACTTCATTATCTCTCAATTTCTATTTCTTTCAGCATACATTGTGTGTTACCAGCCTATAGCTAATTGTTTATACTATGTACATTTGAGACATCCCCTCTGTTCAGGTTTGTCCATAAGTTGGACATTTACTGTTTTAACTGTTTTTCTTTTCTTCTTTTTATATTCACTTAAATACTATACTAATAAAATGAGTGTGTGCATGATTTAAAGTTCTGTGTTCTTCTTTAGCTTATATCATTATTTATACCCCTATCTGTAGGACCACTGACATATATCTATGCTATACATAATTTCTAGCATCTCTTTCTTAAAAATCAGAGGTTTCACAATAGAATTAAGCCTGTGCCATATTAATTAATTAAAATATGAGAGAAGAAGATATAAGGAGTTCTCTGGTAGTTAAAAATGATCTTTAATCACATTTCCATTAAAATTACATAAATGAGTGAAGGAGATACATGCATGCCTATGAACATAGATGCACACTTTCAGGGGCTTTGATGAGAAAGCTATCATCCTAAGCACATAAAAAGGTCTATCATATGCAACCAGACTCTGAGATGTATTTAAATTAGTTTAGATTGCTGAGACAGAAAGCAACAAGTGTATTCTTAGAAAGGTGCCTTTTTCAGCCAAGGTTACCACTTGGAAATAATTGACGATCAAATCCATTAAGCTATTAAAAGTCCAAGGAGAAGACTGTTACATTACAAACAACAGGCCGAGAATTGCAGGATGACCGTAATGGTAACATATAATCCTCATCTGAGCACTTTGAGATAAATAGCAAAGATATGCGATAGATAGATAGATAGATAGATAGATAGATAGATAGATAGATAGATAGATAGATAGATAGATAGATAGATAGATAGATAACATGAAATATTTCAACAACCACCCAAGCTAGGGATCATAATTTTAAGAGGTGAATTTTTACAACCTGAAATGACTGGTAGCTTCCCCTTCAACAACAAATGACAAAATAATTGAATGAACATCCTACACATTAACAAAAGCCACATGCCTAACTCACAAGAGGGTGATACAATCACAAAGGTTTTCTCTTGTGCATTCTCAGATGTAGTGTTTGCCATACTAGCACGTGATGTCCCACTTCTGGACTCCTCATTGGAGGAATGAAACATTAACTATGTGAAAGAATAAATTCCCACAGACACGCGATAAATAAAGCAAAAATTAACGCACCCATGGGCAAACATTTTTGCAGTATTTTACTTTAAGTCCTAATACTGATGGTCAACTTAACAATGGTAGGGAAAGAAAAGTCTGTGAATTTAAAATGATTAAACTGTTCAACACAAAGAAAAATAGGTCAATCTGTCCCAGGTACAC
Source organism: Pipa parva (assembly GCA_019650415.1). NCBI lineage: Eukaryota > Metazoa > Chordata > Amphibia > Anura > Pipidae > Pipa > Pipa parva. Next base: position 3,092 of record WMED01016485.1, read on the forward strand.
TTCACACAACTTGGTCACAGCAGTGATGATGTACTTGACTCCCAATAACTCGACTTTACAGCTTATTGCCTGATGGGGGCCTCAGTTTCCTGATAGCTTGTATTTGTTCTGGTTGTGAAATAAAGATATCATTTTCAAGTACTTTTGTATATCTTCCTCATAGACGTATTAAACACCATACACTTGTTTACTGACAAAGCTTGTACAGCATACATTTTTATTCTGCCATTCCTGCCAAAGAAACTTTTCCCGCGTGGTCAGTTTGGAAAGAATGGTAGCTTTTGATTGTTCTGATCTTTTGTTCAAAATATCTCTCGGTTCCTGTAGATTCCGTGCCTTGTTTTTATTCAGAAAAACATATTTTCTTAAAAATAAGTAGCTGTTAATAAGTCAGTATAAAAATAAAATGTATTGTATAATCCCCAAATTCCCAAAAGAATGCATATTCCATCCCCCTTGGTCCACAGCAACAAATGATTGACTCCACATCTAATTGGTTAGTTTATGACTGACTGGGGTCTTCTGTTTTACTGCTATTTCCACTTTAATCATTTATATATATTTATCAAATGTGCAGTCTTGAAATTACTGGTCCTTTTATCTGAACTTCCTCTGGATTATTTTAAATATGGTCTATTTATGGATTAACTTTGAAGGACTTACTGTACATACTGTAGTTTTCTGTTTCATTCTTCTTGTTATTAAATTGATATACTGGAGACATATTTGGTTGTACTTATGGGTAGCAAATATCAAATACCATACAGATATACCAAGATATGGAAGAGCCTTCATTGGCTTCTAGAAGAATGGAAATAAATTATAGGATGAAAGAAGAAGAAAATGTAGAGGAGTCAAGCAAAAAGTGGGAGCAAGGGATGATTTGTATCAGTTGACTATGACAAAATTGTGCTTGACATGTTTAACTGGAAATTTACTGTTTATCACTTTCAAATTGAGAGACGGAAAGAACTAAGAAGTTGTTACACAGTTGTCTAAAAAGGTGAGTTTTGAAGAAACCCAAGTCGAGGAATATTTAAATTTGTTTGGCAATATCTCAGTGAATTTCTCAACATCACCTGCTGTGTTGCTACAGTATTGTAAGGTGTCATCTACAGAATATTGGATGGAGTAGGTGGTTACAGCTTGGGACCACAGGGAATTAGCACAAGCTATCCCTAGGGTGCATAATCTAAGGAACTCCCTCGTTTTGACCATTGACACCCGCAAGGAGGTGGGGCTTAGCTGCAGGGAGCTCCCAGGTCACAACCCCTAGGGTAGCTGTCCACTGGTAGAAAAGGTAGAGAAAGCCAGAATCCAGGTACAGTGTGGAGAATTAGAGGCAGACGGCAGACAGGTAGTCATTATCCGTTGCAGAGGTAAGGTGGCCAAAGTCAAAACAGGAACAACATCAAACAGGAACAAATTCACATCCAGAACTAGCAAAAGCAGTTCTATAATTGGGCACGAATGAACCAGACTGGTCACCTTATAAAGGGGAAATGGGAAGGCGACCGCGATGTAACAGTGTCAGAAATACACAAAACTGATGGAACCTTCGGCGGAAACACGCAACCGCAACAGAACCATGCAACGTGACCGCCGCAGGTGAGCCATATACCTTACAAGTATATTGTATAAATTAATTATTTGTATATAAAGGTTTTTTTTAGCTAAATCCTTGTTACTTTGCTGCACATATTCATATATGGGACTAACTGAAACTTACAGTTTATCAATGTGTAATTGTTTTATATACTAGTTACATAAAGAAGAAATAAAGTCTCCTAATAAATCACATTTGCTCATTTAGCCTACTTACCCACAACCTTTCCCTTCTATGCCACCTACTTGATTATTTAGGCTACTGCTAAATACTTAATTTCACAAGTATATAGCAGACTTTATAGGATTTTAGCTCCACCCCTTCTGAGAAAGCTGGTGTCCTGGTCATTGACTTCCTACAGAGCATATGGGAAAACAAGCACTGAGTTTATGCCTCATTGATATTTACAGTTTAATGGACCACATGACATTCCCCAACCAATCAAATAATAGGTTTGATGTCTCTTGGTTCTTTACCATACTAATGAGGATAAATTATGGTGTCTGTAATATACAAGCACCAGCAGGTTCTATAAGGTGGCACTACAGCTCAAAGAAACTGAGCCTGTGTGAGCCTATAATTCATGTCATTTCTCTTGCTTCCTGGCTAATAATTTATGCTGTTCTATCATATTCTAAAGTACCTTTTTTTGAAAAATGTGTTCTGTTGCTTTAGACTGAATAACATATTTTTTTATATGCCCTCCTATCTGTTTATGTAAGTCTTCCTCCTATTTAGACTGTAAGCTCTATGGGGCAGGGGCCTCCATCCTCTTGTTTCAGTCATGGCCTGGCACTTACAGTGATGTATTTTCTCGATTATATGTTTGTAATTTGTTAAGCACTTTTCCCTTGTCTGTATTATAACTGTATTGTTGATTGTACAGCACTGAGTAACCTTGTAGCGCTTTAGAAATAAAACTATAGAAATATATACATACATATGAGGCCATATTCTCTGAGCTATATTTCTACATCTTGATACTTATATCTCAGCCACGTGTATTAATTAGATATTAATCTAATTAAGACGCAGTCGCATCTTTATAATGAAAATATTGTCGCAGTCAAGACTTTATTATGGGAAAATTGTCGCAATGTTAAGTTTTAAAAAAATTGTCGCGACTTTACGATGGGGAAATTGTCACGGATTTGCTATGGGAATCCGCTGTTTGAGAATTCGACAATTGAATTCACACCTTAGTGAATAGCCCCCTTAAATGAGGTTAAGAGGTATGGTTTATGCAACAGATCAGTGTTTAGATTGACAGATATATCTGACAGAGAGAGAATTTCTTGGCTGACTTTGCCATGCTAAACCAAAAATTATTTGCTTTGTCTGGTGTATCTGGTCTTTCAATAGAAAATGACCAAAGTGAGTTGGTTTAATGATGAATTGACAGTTTCCTGTTAAAATACATGCAGCAGAATTTTATAATTAGATTATTTTGTTTTTCTTAGAAAATATTTGTATTAAACAGGAAGAAAGTTTGATAAACAGGATGCTTATTCCCAAAATTCTCTGGATATAACCCACTAATTAAATTATTGTGCTTTAACGAGTAGTACGATTTTAACCCCTAGCAACTATACAACATTTAGGGCGAAGTTTATCGAGAGAAATCTCGTGAGATTTTGAGAGATTTCAAGATTGAGTTTTTCAATCTCGATTTTTAGGATTTTTTTTCGATGGAAAGGCAGCCATGCTTTACATTAGTAGAATGGCTACCTTCCCATTGAAAATTAAAGAAAAAATCAAGATCGAAAAACTCGATCTCCAAAGAAAAGAAATCTCGAGAGAACAATGTGAGATTTCTCTTGGTAAACTCTGAAAGATCCAGAGCAGTCTTTCCGAGTTTAATACATTTTGCCATATATGTGTGTATAAATATATATATAATATATACAGTATATATGTGTATATGTGTGTCTGTGTGTGTGTGTGTGGGTATAGCATATAACATCCTGGATTTGTCACCCCATGAATATTTGCACTTAGAATGAAGATGCACCAAATGGTGAATTTCTTTGAGTTGATGTGTTCATGAAGAGCTATTTATTGTGAGCTAGTTTTCATAAATAAAGATGGATTTATTCATATAAGCCTGTGTGACTTGTTTACACTGCAACAAAATATAAAACATTAAAGATAATTTTGCCATTTGCTTCTGTATTAATTCAGTAGAAATGTTTTATAGCTTGGAGCATGAGGTGGAGACGATTATATTTCTCTCAATGGAATGCAATTTATTTTGATAGATTCTGGCAACAAGAAATTAAAAAGTACAATTCAGAGAAGCACAGAGACGGGCATGGCAGCAGAAATGAGAAGTCGTATGGTACGGCAACCAAGCCGAGAGTCAACAGATGGAAGCATTAACAGCTACAGCTCAGAGGGCAAGTAAGTAAATGGCAGATATACCTTTTGTTACAACAATAATTGATTTCCCCCCCCCCCCTTCACAGGCACAGTTTTTTATGGCTCACTTAAAAATGAACATCGTAGTCTGAATTTCATATCAAATAGTTTATGCACACTGAGATGCTATTTGCAAGTGATACGGGGTTAGAGAGCAAGTAACGAGGCACAGGTGGCTAAACGACCCATGTTTCATAAATTTACATTTATTTATGACGCCGGATTCCCGTAGGACCAAAAGCAGACTGCTTTTTGACAAAGAAGATTATAGTACATAGATGAGTTATTTGAAACAATCCAGATTTTGTGGGTAATGAAAATGGTGGAGTATTCAGCCAGGTTTATAGAAATGGATTAATAATTTATAGGGAGGGATTCACGATTGTGAGAAGTAAGCTCTGAATCCTTCGGCTCACTTCGCACAGACTGATATGCGCTCACTGATGTCCTGCACGCGGACATCAGCGAGAGCATTAAAGGGATTCCAGTCTCGGCGAGGCAACTGTTTTGTTCTCGCCGAGACTGGAATCCCTTTAATGCGATCGCTTATGTCTGCGTGCAGGACATCAGTGAGCGCATATCAGTCTGTGCGAAGTGAGTCGAAGGATTCAGAGCTCACTTCGCACAATCATGAATTCCCCCCTTAGTGGTTTGTGCATTCCTTTTTTTCTACAATTAAATGTCATTGACATCTTCAGTATGATGACAACTCCTATGTATTGAGCATGGGACCAATACTAACAGCTCATCAAGTTAGGCTCCTACTACATAACATGTATGGAAACATAATGGCCATACCTTTGTTTTATCGCTTGCCCTAATAGCTAGGTTTTGTGTGAGGTGACCCCAAAGTTTGGCAGAAATGTCATTTTTAACTTTTAACTTGATTTTGAGGTATTGTCATTCTAATTTCCAATGCCTTTTAATCTCAGTATCTTCTTCATTAGCCATCATAATTTGTTAAAGCAATTAATCTTCCGATCATTCTGATCTTTAGCCACTTAGAGATGCAGAAGTTGTTCAAAACCCGGAGGTGTTTGAAAGATCAGCGACTTTATTGAACTGTGGAATTATCTTTGACTAAATTGGATTAATGTCTAATAAGTCTATTCATTTCTGAGACATTATAGTGAATAAAATATATTATTTCCATTTGTATTGTGTATACTGATTTACGCCTACCTATCTACTGTTAATGATTCATGCAAAAGTGACTCAAGGGGATTATTCACTTAAGGTGCGAATTCAACTGTCGAATTCGCAAACAGCGGATTCCCATAGCAAATCTGCTCCAATTTCCCCATTGTAAAGTCGCGACAATTTTTTAATGTTAAGATTGCGACAATATTTTCATTATAAAGATGCAACTGCGACAATAGCAGCCTATTGCAACTGTCTTTATCTGGCGAATTCGCACCTATACTCAACTATTCGGACTTTAGTGAATAACCCCCTCAAATTATCCATTGCAAATAACAATTGTAGATTACGTTTCTTTTCTTAATCCCCACGTCAGTGCTACTTTGGCTGTCGTCAGTAAGCAATTAAAAAATATGGAATTTAGTTGCATTTTTCAGATAAAACTAAGAAGTAATTGACTAGCATGTTTTCATACAGTGGCACATCCCTCCCAAAACTACAGTGATGTTGCACGTACATTCAGGTTAAACCGATCTATTCCTGCCCCTATAAAATAGTCATTCTCATATTTAGCTATTGGAAGATTACATTGTCTCTGGAAATTCCTAGTTACAACATGGTAACCTTGTGCTATTTCTGATATAAATCTCAAATACTGCCCTAATATTGGTGCTGCATGAAAGCACAGTGTACCTTATTTTCTAAATATTCCACTGTTTTCAGATGTTAAAGAATGGTCAGCATGACATTATTTTGTTAACTGTTGAGGTCAGCATGTAGAAAAATGATTATTTGTTTTACATCTTGTTAAACTCTTCGATTACAGTAGACATGTTTGTTCTGTCTAGTGTTGAGAAGATAAAAAAAGACACTAATTGTTGCATTGAATCTAGGATTTGTTTTACGGTACATCAGAGTTTGGAAATATTTTAACTGTTCAGATTCTGCTAAAATAAATCGAGTTGGCTAAATCAATTTGTGTCCTATGTTGCTATCTACGTATATATAAGGAAGTACTGGGGATTCGGCAAAAGAAAACACTGCTACTGTCCCTTAAAGCACTGGAAAAGTCGGACTGCAGTAGGTGCTGGGTGTTCACAAATTCATAATAAGTCTACAGACTAAACTCAGGAAAGCTCGTTTACGCTTATCCAAGTTTATTAATCGGGTGAGCACCCGGAAGTTTCTCACGGTAAGTATCGCAAGATTTGTTTCGATCGATTCTTACAGAGAGAAACTTTTTCCATTGAATATATCCACGGAAAGGGTAGCCATACTTTACATTAGTGTATTATGTCTTTCTTTCCATGGAAATATTCAATGGAAAAAGTTTCTCTTGGTAAGAATCGATCAAAACAAATCTTGAGATACTTACCACGAGAAACTTCCGGGTGTTCGCCTGATTAAACTCACAAAAGCTGAAACGGGCTTTTCCGAGTTTAATAAATTTCTTATAGACTTAAGAATTAAAAAAAAAGCTATTAGGGGGTAATTCACAATAGTGCGAAGTGAGGTGCAGAGTCTTCGCCTCACTTCGCACTGACTGATATGCGCTCGCTGATGATCTGCACGCGGACAACAGCGAGCGCTTTAAAGGGATTCCAGTCTCAGCAAGGCGACTCTTTTGGTCTCGCCGAGACTGGAATCCATTTAAAGCGCTTGCTGATGTCCGCGTGCAGGACATCAGTGAGCGCATAACAGTCATTGCAAAGTGAGACGAAGACTCCGCACCTCAATTCGCACTATTGTGAATTCCTCCCTTAGAGAGAAGCAGGTGGGCAGTATCTCTGCGAGGCTGCACACCAGCAGGATTCTGATTGGTTTCTTCAAATTCTGAAGTCTTGCTGTCAAACACCTAAATTAAAGGGATAGTTCAGTCATTAATACTAATGCCATGCTTTTTCATTTAGAGTTTCTTAGAGAAGTTATGAAGGTGTGCAACCTCACGGAACTTCTTCCCACTTTCTTCTTTCTGATTGTTTAATTCAGAATTAACAAGCCTGTGGATCATATCACTGACTTGATATTTTAAACAAATCTGCTAAAGAGGAAGTAGGTGAAAGAGGAGGGGCTTCTGTAAAAAAGAAACTATAAATTCAAAACCACAGAAAATAAGTAAATAATATATATTGGAGAGCATTTATTTAACAGTAGTTTGAGACTTAACTGCTTCTTTAAGATTCCAACTGACAGAGAAAAAGGCTTCAGAAATAAATTTTCTATAAATTGAAAAAGCTACAAAAAAGATAATTATTTTTGCTGCAAGACAAGCATTAGGCTAACAGTGATAGGCAGGCAAATAACTGTTGCTAAACTATTCCTTTAAAAACAACTGTGTTGAGTAGTGAAATTAATATTAATGTTTTGGGGCTTATTCATCAGTGTGAGAATTTGACTGTTGAAGTGAATTCTCACCATTTTTGGGTCGCTTTACTGGAATAGTTGGGAATTCTTTAGATCCTTATTCACTAAACAGTGGATCCCTATAGCAAAGGAAAGACTGCATCAGTAGTAGTCTCTTGCATAGTGTGGCGTCATCAGCTGGACAGTAGGAACCCTGCTATCAGCCCTTAATTTACCAACTCAGTCTAAAGAAGTAAAACTGGTGAATGTGACACAATACAACTTGTCCATTACCTTGAATTACCTGTGCACATACACATAAATTATTGGGAATTGCTTTATAAGTCCGCTAGTTGTAAGCTGCCCAATTGATCTTGAATTCGCCTCATCGCAGAGATTGCTGAATACATGAATATGATGAAGTGGTAAATTAATGTAAATTCACACTTACAAGACTATTTGGCCCCTCCGTTCTGCAGTTGGCTGAATTTCCAAAGCGTTAACTTGGTATCTAGCTGAATCCGCAAAGTATTGATCTGGCGCATCCCCCTACATAGGTGCAGTCGGGTTCAAGTCTTAACTGATGCAGTTTGTGTTAGCAGATGTAAAACCCAATTCTGCTTATGACTACATTTAAAATAATGTAAAATGTGAGCAGATTAAGATACCACAAATCATCGTGATTAATTTGCTTTTAACTAGGTAGGTTACTATCTAAACATGTGTAATTAATTAACTTATTACATTTTCAGAAAAAAATATTTTTGCCCTGCAGTAAAGACTGCAATTTGTCATTTTAATTATCCTTATTACATTTCCCACTGGAAGTTCATTATTTATCCACCATTTTCCTATACCGCTGCCTTTTGCACTTTTTCACAGTTGTGTATTATTTTCAACCCTTAAATTTCACATCATAAACCTCCTGGTCCTTTTGTCTCCCCTTTCTCAAACTCTGCACTCAATAATGGCTTTGTGTTGTAGCACAATCATTTTAACGTGTTATAATTGAATAATCATATTTTTGCGTAGTTGAACAACAGTTTTGTTTTTTCTGTACAGTATGTAAGCGGTAAGAAGATTACCAGCATTTACTGAAGTAACCGGCATTGATCAGAAATCCTCCCTTCTCTGTAAATGTGTGGCATGACCACATACTTCTCAGTTGCTTAAATCCACTTATTACATTCCGTTACTTTTGTAAAACTTATGGCAGATATTTCAGGATCTGGTTAGGCTGCAGTGGCCTCTTCTGGCCTTTTACAATTATGAATCATTTCAGATAACTGGACAATGAGAGACAAGTTGTTTGAAGACTAACTATCCTGCTTTGTTTGATGCGTTCCAGTTTTCTGTATTCCATATCTATTTGAATTGAATACCATCATTCCTTAGATGCTTTACTGTAGAAGCTAGTAATAAAATTAAGCGTTCTAGGATTTATTTTCACTCTTCCAGATTGGGTTCTCGATTTTTATGCAGTTTGTACTAGTTGAGGACATTAATTGAAACATCATCATACTAAATATTGGTGTTCCACAGGGTTGTGTGCTTAGTTTATTACTGACATGTTAAAGTATACTAAGTTTTAGTTCAAACTAAAATAAACAGATTTGCAGATAATCATTGGTGGCTCTCCTGTGAGCCATTTTAAGTTTTTGTTGTGCAGACATTGAACAATTTAACTTGGTCTTTCCGTTTAAAATCCTAAGCTAAAAAAGAGGAGTCTTTATTTCTCAGCAACATTAACTAAAATCCAACTTTCCTCTTTGATTACTTACCATGTTTTATATGGCTGCCATAGAATTCCAACCAGTTTTTTTTACCTATCTGTTATGGAATTTGCAGCATTTCTAGTACTTTGGAAAGTAAGTTGTAGCTTTTACAGGACATTAATTTCACATATTGCATTAACAACACAAATAGAATTGAGGGAGATCTCTCCAATCCCGTCTATATTTTCTTCCACACTTACTATTAGACAGGAGGCATCATATTAACAAGGCCGACTGTGTTCAGTTTTGTAACAGTTTTTGTCCAAAGGCTACAAAAAGGTTTAAACAGTGAATGGCACATTAGTTGGTATGATCCTAATTATTTAGCTGATTTAACCGATATCAGTAGTGTTTATTTGATTGTAGGATTTCATCTAATAACCTGTTTATAACCTAGTTGATATGTGAAAGGATTATGGACGTGTATTATAGAGTTATCTAGTAATGTATGAATTTTATAGCACAAGGTACTGGAATGGATTCTGAATGCTGAACTGAAAATCCAGTCATTCAATATTTACTCCATTGTTAAAATAGATTATATTGTCGTATGTCCCCAGAAATGTTTAATTTCAGATTATTTACAGATATACTATTATTAATATCATCTTTATAGATGTGCATTCACACTATTTATCCACGCATATTGAAAAAGGGCTTATCATAGGGTTTATTGTATTTTGCACAAAAAATATGTCCTGCAAATGTGATTTAATTTTTAGGTCTGTTGTTGTATAAGGAGAATGACTTATAAATATAACTAAATCACTAATGGGGACTCATTTCCATAGAAAGCTTTCTAGGAGCACCAAACAGTGGCCTTTAGAAGAACAGTCAGTTTCCTTATACTATCCCTATAGAGCTTTTCAGTAGGTCTGACTATTCATATACACAGTGCCGGCTCTGCCATTAGGCAGAGTAGGC